>JNDP01001000.1:0-156387 GCA_000696975.1 Apophysomyces trapeziformis B9324
ATTCACAAGCTCAGTTTGCAACAACTACTGTCAGACTCAATATAGCCCATACAGAAAAGGCGAAGTGCGGCTAAGCAATGTGTAAGACCATGCTAGATTGTCATGTGCCACAACGTGACCACTAGTAGACAGTTGTACAGTCTATTCACTGGTTTCGGTGGAAGGTGACACTATGAGTGTAAAGGGAAGACTGTCATGGTGTCAACCAACCGGAAATCATGATCTAGAACTCTTGGAGCATCACAATTACCGTGTGAAAGTTGGTGCAGCTTTAGCTTCTAAACTTTAAAAAGCAGAAAGCTTTCATTTAGGAACAAGTGCTAACAACCTCATTCACAGAAAAAGCATAACAGCATATCCAATAGCACCCAGCGAAATATCCCAACCACGACTACTTGGTTCCTCTTTTTCTAATCAAAAAGAAAAGCTGAATTACTGTAAGAACTGTACTTGTTATTAAAGACAAAGTGAAAAGGCAGAGAGCATATACGTTTCATGCAACAGTAGATGAAACAGAAAAAAAGGGGACTGCATCCATGATGCTATCGGTTACGTCGGAGATGGTAAGTCACGAAGACTTTATTTTAGCCTTTTTTCGTATGAGGTCGTCGTCGCCGTCATACCAGTCTGTGCAACGATGGGAGAAACGCATATAAAAACCGACTTGTGAGCATAAAACTTTGGTTTCGTAGCCTTTCTTTTTTTACAAAAAAACATACGCCATGACACAGTCAGATATTCAGACCGTTCGATTGTCAAGTAACCGAGAAATCAAAGGTAAAAGCTGAAGCCAACACAGACCAATAAGGCCTTAATACTTCTTCAAACTACTATCACTACATAGTCCATACCGGTCTGTTCATCAACAATGAATTCGTTCCTGGACGTGGACCACTGATTGATAACATCAACCCGGTTACGGAAGACGTAATTTGCTCAGTTCACTCCGCCAATGAGGAGGACGTGGATTCGGCGGTTAAAGCGGCGTCTAAGGCCTTTAAAGACGTTTGGCGAAAGATAACCCCGGCTGAACGTGGCCGGCTTATCTATAAGCTGGCCGATCTAATGGAAAGGGATAAAGAGGAGCTCGCGACTTTAGATGCATTGGATAATGGCAAGTCGTTTGTCGTTGCACGAGATATGGATCTGGTGGATTCCATCGGTTGTTTCCGTTATTTTGCTGGTTGGACAGACAAGATCCATGGCAAGGTGATAGATACCGGCTTTGACAAGATGAACTATACACGCCATGAACCATTGGGTGTCGTAGGCGCTATTATCCCATGGAATTATCCTCTGATGATGGCCGCTTGGAAGTTTGCTCCCGCTTTGGCTACAGGCAACACAAGTAAGATACTTATTCTCTTTTTCTTCCTTTTTTCTTCTCACACACCAAAAACTGGATGATTCACCACAAGATGGCCGTTAGTTGTAATGAAAACTTCCGAAATCACTCCGCTATCTGCCTACAAATTTGCAGAGTTGGTGAAAGAAGCTGGATTTCCACCTGTAAGGCTGCAAATGCTCATTGATGATCATCTGCATGTAGACTGAAGAATATCTTTATTTTGTGGTTCTTCTTTAACAGGGCGTGGTCAATATCATTACTGGCTATGGCCATACAACAGGCGTGTATCTGTCTAATCATCGAGGCATCAGCAAAATGGCTTTTACTGGCTCTACTGTTACAGGTCGTAAAATCATGGAATCAGCTTCCAAGAGCAATCTCAAGAAGCTTCAGTTGGAACTGGGCGGCAAGAGTGCTCAGATAGTTTGTGCCGATGCTGACCTCAAGCTGGCCGCAGAACAAGCCGCTGGTGGCGTTTTCAACAATCATGGTCAGAACTGTAATGCCGGAACTCGTATCTTTGTCCACGAATCCGTCCATAATGCTTTTGTGCAACACTTTGTGGAATGTGCAAAGACATATAAGATCGGTGACCCATTTGATGACGATACCCTTATCGGACCCTTGATCAACCAATCTCAGCTCGACAAGGTCTTGGCCTATATTACTCTAGGTCAACAGGAAGGAGGCAAAGTCGTGTTCGGAGGAAAACGGTGGGGCAACAAAGGTTACTTTGTCGAGCCCACTGTGATGATCCATTGTAAGAACAGTATGCGATTCATGCAAGAAGAGATCTTTGGTCCTGTGGTTGGCATAGCCACCTTTAGTACCATTGACGAGGCAATTGAACTCGCCAACGACTCAGACTACGGCCTTGCTGGAGGCGTTTACACCTCCAGTTTGGACACGGCCATTAAGGTGTCGAATGAACTTCAAGCTGGTACTGTGTGGGTGAATAGCTATGATGTGTTTGATCATTCCACTCCTTTTGGAGGTTACAAACAATCAGGTTTTGGAAGAGAGCTTGGAAAATATGCCATCCATGAATTCACCCAGGTCAAGGTGGTAAAAATCAAACTGAATATCTAAATGATGTGCTTTTTCTTTTCTCAATAAACAGTTATATAAAGATACGTATATAACAAAAAGACAAAGGATGTTATTATCGTCACGATGTACGATCTTTCTGCTGAGCTTTTGTAAACGCATTGCTCAGGGTCGATGCTCGGGAAAGCATGCGTTCTTGCTGGTAAGAGGACAGAGAAGACATGCTGGATGCTGAAAGGATCGATAGCCGCTTTTTATCCGTCCGGACACTCATGGCAATCGAGATACGTTTGCTGTCATTGGATTGACCAACAAAAGACAAACGGCTGCTTGCTACGGAAAGCCTTCTGTTGGCTAACCGTGACGCTCGCTGAGGGTCCTCACTACGTAAAGAAGACATGGATTAAGAAAATGCTTAGACATGTGTAAACCACTTACTTTGTGGAAGATAATCCAAGATCGCGGTCTCGAACATGATCCATCAGGCTCACAAGTCGATCGCTCATAGTAAGCAGTGAGCCGTCTGTCTGACCGACCAATTTGTCCACCTGAGGCTCAATCAAAGCTGCGGCAAACTGTCGCAGGTGTCGGCCGATCTCGTTTTGTTCTCTTTTTAATTCTTCAATGGCTTCCTGTAAATTGTCGTGTACGTTCTTCAGTTGTTCAATTTCACGGATAATCCATTGGTGACGATCGTTGTCTTCTGTCTTTTCCTTTTTATCTTGTGATTGAGGCCTTGGAGCATTGGGTTGCATCAAGGAAGCATCTATTCCCTCTGACACTTCATCCACAACTTCCCACACTTTGACGATTTCTTCCTTTCGATGGCGGACAATGGTGTCCAGCTCCGTCTTCAATGCAAAGACCTGGCGCGCAACGTCGGCTGCATCATCATATAAGCCTTGCATTTGATGCCGAGTGGCGTCCAGTTCACCGCTGGCTTGGCTCAGTGCGGCTTGCACCTCCAGTAACAGTTGGCGAGAACGACTGATGTGATGAGTAGCCAAGACTTTGAGACAGTACAGGCTAGCATCAAGGCGTGTAATAAGACATTGGACAGAGAGTTTGGAAGTACATCGATCAAGCTGGAAAGTAGGCGTATTTGCCTGAGATAACTCGCCGCTCGAGCTCTCATCATCTTCGTCCTCCAGTATTTCCGTTACTAGCTGAGCATCTTCCTTCCAATCCTTCTCGACCCTGATATAGGGTAGCTCATCCGTTTCGAGTCGCTCCAACAGACCCTGTAACAACAAGGGTGGTCGGACCTGACGTAGCTGCTCTCGCGCTTCTCCCAGCTTCTTTTCGACTTCAGCATGTTCCTTCAATAGCTGCTCACGTTCCTTATCCAACTCAGCCTGTCTGTCAAACAATCCCTGAGTAACGGTCATGACCTCTTGCAATTCAGCTTGAACTGCTTCACAGGGGCGTTTAATAGCTACGAGGGAGGATGGGTTGCTCACATCCAACTCCTTCACCTCGCTATCTTCTTCATTTATGCTTTCTAGTTCATTCTCGAGTGATAGACAAAGGTCATACATCTTTTTCTTGCTCTCCAATAGTTGCTCGGTTTGAGATTGGATGTCACTCAGGTCTTTTTCAATCTCATGCAGGTTGGATGCTAAAATCTCGAATGAAAGTTCCATCTGATTCAGTGATTTGTCGACTGGCTTTTGGGAATACGTTCTGGCGGTGATAAGCTGCCGCTGCCAATACGAAGGAGGCTTGATGCTTGGTACAGGCAAGTTCGTGTCTTCTGGCTGAGCTGGTATATTTTCGGGCGGTTTTGTGAGCAACGCATGCACTTTCTCCCACCGTTCCTCGATCTCTTTTAATGCCTTTCTCAAACGCTCTAGTGGTGGTTTTGATTTGATCATCTTTATGACGTTCTCAACGGTTGTGGCCAGATCCTGACATAGCCGGCTCCTGTCTTCACGCGAATAGAGCACCGGATCAATTGGTACCGTATCAAGGATAATGAGAGACTGTAGTATTTCGGAAATGGCTATATCTAACGATTCACTTGTGCTTCCACTGGATTGATGGAACTGATCCAAACGACGTACTGCCAGTTTTCGTACTCGTTCGATCTGTGTGATCCATTCATCCTGATCCAATTCTAACTGACAAAACCGGCCATCGATGCGTTCAAACACGTCAAAGAGCTTTTCGATCTTGTCCTGCTGAAGTTCCGAAAGTTCCCAATCCGCTTGATGGATTTGTTCCACCTGCTCTAATTCCTCACGATAGTAGAACATGACGCGTTCTGCACGCTGATCCGTCTGATCAAACATTTCATGCGCTTCACGCAGCTCATAACGTAGTTGGCCAATCTTGTTTTCGAGTTGACCCATGACACCTTGATCTGATGCTTCAACAGACCTACTGTTACCTAAGATTGTATCGGTGATATATCCCAGAGCAATTTCGATTGAATCGGTAAACGTCGTCTGATAACTGAAAAACGCCTGGAGAACCTTTTCAAATTCATCGTCGATTTCTATAAGAGCATCGCTTTTCTGGCTGCGAAGGGTGTTGACTGGGGCAATTTGAGATACTGAGCAAGGTTCAGGCTTTAGATTGTTGCCTCGGGACGTGTTTGTTGTTAGCACTGAGACCGACCGAGTGAGTGAAATACGGTGCTCGTGCGCGGCACTTCCGCTTGTTAAAGAAAGTACTCTTTGGCTGGATTTTCGATCTTGCTCAAGAGCTAGTTAAGTTCCAGTAAGCAAAGCTATTCATCCTTTTTTTTTTTCACTGTTTTGGCTGGTTACCCGTTTACCTAGCAGTCGTTTGCGGATATCATCTGATTTACAGACGTCTAAAGGAGTCAATCCTTTCTTGTTCTTCAGTGACAGGTCTGCATATCCTTCAACCATCAAGACCTCAAGAACCTCTGGTACAGCACCGAATTCTGCGGCAAAATGTAAAGGCGTATTTCCAGTAGGGTCGGCGATGTTGACCAGTGCACCAAGGCGAAGTAACAGAGAAGTACAGTTTGCCAGGTGTTGTGGAACGGTTGAACCATTGAGAATTTTCTTTGTCAGCACGTCATTCGTTTCAGCCATGGACCCTCGCACAGCGTTTTCTGATGCTGAAGAGCGTGAGGAGATGGCACTTTGAATGGATAGACGGTGAGTACGCTTTGGGTCAAGGCCCAACGTCAACTCTTCAGAGTAATCCATTGGTCGGACTTCTAGTGTAGGGCTTGTCATGGGTGAGGGCGAGGAGTTCTTACGTCGCTCTTTCTTCCCTTCACCTGTTGCTGCTTTTCCACTCTTCTGGATTCCCCACGACTTTCCATCCTTGTCCACGCCGAAACGGGCAATGTGATGCAGGGCTGTGCGGCCATAGTAAGTCTGAGCATTGATATCTGCTCCGGCGTGGTACAGCATAATGATGGTATCTATCGATGGCAACGGCCTAGCACGTACTGCATGGTGTAAAGCGGTCATACCAGTTTTTGGATCGTGATAATTTACCAAGAGTGGGCCAGATGCAGACCATTCTTCCTTTCGCAAAGGCGGTGACCAGAGCAACAGGGTTCGTAAAGCATGATGGTCATGTGTACGTATGGACTGCAAAAACGCCGATTGGATTATTTGAATTAGAGGAGCCGAGTTGGGATCTAGTAGATCGATATCTTTTGTTGTATCGAACTGTAAATGTGACAGTGACGAAGGGTACGTGGGGAGGGTTGCAATCAAGCTCGACAATTTGGTATAACTGATAGGGTATTTCGTATGCGTTGCAAAGGGTATCTAGCATCAAAAGAAAGAGAGGTTCAGGTCATCAGGGCTTCGTTCATTGCTCAACTTACTATGTGGTCTGGACGTCTGCATCTTAAGGCTTCCTCACATAACTGGACAATCTTAGGGTTGCGTTCAGCATATTGTATCGCCGACCAGCCATGGTTATCAGTGATATCGGGTGATGCATTATAACTCAGGAGCATCTTGACGATAGGTAGGTTCCCATCACGGGCTGTTTTCCGCTTGTTAGAAGCACTAGTCAGTTTTCATTCCCTGCGTCGTACCTGCATACATGAGAGCCGTTGCATTCTTGCTGTCTGTACCATCCACATTTACCCTGCCATCATCCAACAATAGTTGAATTATCTCGGCCTTGCCAAGGTAGCTCGCCAGACATAGAGGGGTGATGCCCTTGATTTCGTACTGTGGAGAATCCAACGTTGAAGCATATAAGTTAGGATGGCTGAGCAAGACATTCTTCATAACGTCTAGATGTGTTTCGTGGGTCTGAGAGATCAAGTCGAGGTTTGATGTGTTGATATTCGTTGCATCCAGGTCCAGACCATATATAGCACATATGAGTGCAGTTCTGTACTCCGTGAAGGTAAGATTTTCGTATTCTCACCTCTCTTTTTCTTTCCTTATTCCCGTCCTCTTTCCTTTTCTTTCTCCTCTTTCTTTTTTATACCTGCCCCGGCCATCTTTCAGATTGATATCTGCTCCTGCACTAAGCAATAACCGAACCATATCGGTATGCCCTGCCAAGACAGCTATATTTAATGGGCGACTAAGATACTCTTGATCACTTTGAAGCTTTTGTAATGAATCTGGTTGCGACATGATTTCAGGTGGTATTATGGGTGAATACGTATCCTTTGCATTCCATGGTATTGGATGGTTAACATCCACCGACTGGAGTAACGCCCGTGTCTTTTCAAGGTCGTTTTGAGCAACCGCTAATATGAAATCCATAGATAAAAAGACGAAGAGGGAAAAAAGGCTAAAAAGGCAGAAATAGGGAGCAGTTAATTCAACAGGGTGTATATAAATATGGGCGTATGTGCAAGTGTATGAGCAAATACAGTACGTGTGTATGACTCTTGTGAAATCAGGGGTGTAGGCGAGCCTGTCAGATTCCAACTACCGCCCCCGTGTCACTGTGGATAGCAGACAGACAAGAAGCTGTCGAACGTTTCCTTTGTGGTTTCTAATCGGCGTTTCAATCCCTGACGAAGCGTATCAGTCTGCAAGTCAGATTAGACAGCTCTTTTCTTTTTTTTTTTTTTTCTCTCCACCCTCTTATAGCATGTCATGTCGGCAGCTCAGTTAACCAATTTCCGCACATGGTACATCATTGTGAAACAAATGGCTTCTGTTGTGCTTCGCTTTGCTAACACGGTTATTAGTCTAACAGACTGGGAGAAGTTGAATGAACAAGGTGCTAATGTCTTGTCAAGCATCGATCTAGGCAAACCTGATCTCGCGACCGAAGCAGAGAAAATAAACATAATTACACAAGACTGTAAGGTGCTTGAGTCTACGGAAACTTGAGCTAAAATAAGTGCTTAATTCTTAGTCAAAAAGATATTGGAAAGCATGTACGAGGAATACGACAAAGCTGTAGAATTAACCCCAGATGCACCATCCATTGGCTTGATGCGTAAGTGCCTCAATATGTATGATCAGGAGTACATGGTTAAGGTAGTACAAATTTGGATTACGATTAAATGGATATATCTCCCACGCTAATCAATTAGGAATCCATTCGGTCCATCGTGAGTGAATCAGGTTTTGCCACCCAGCAACATCTGGCAGGCTGTATTGCGCTATGGAAGGCCGAAGCTTATTTATGTGATGAACTCCAAGAGGAGATAAAGACTTATTCAGCGTAGAAAGGAGCACTGGTTGTTCTTTTTGGAAGTAAAACAATTGTATTATCAGTGAATTCAGAACAATAAGTTTTCTTTTTCCCTTCGAATTTACCCGGCTAGACCTAACTCCTTGTTATTACTGCGTTGGGTATTCCACTTCAGTTCTAGGATAAGCATAGCGCTTCAGAAAATGCTTTCCTCTGTCTAAGCTAATTGTTAATCTACACTGGGTACCTAGTTCGTGTTCCGGCGCATCAAAGATTTCCGAAACTGCCACAAAACAGATAAATGTTACTTTGCCTAGTATATGTGACAATGGGAAGAGCAAGTGCAGACAAGTTGAAGTATTGAAAATTTGTTTTCTTCAGCCGATGACATCTATTACAGAGAGTCATTATTGAGTTAACTCTGTCGTTATCGTGCTGTTATGGAAATGCAAGATCGGTTACACTTCCTCGTCGCTCCCCTTTTTTTCAGGATACAGAGAATCAAATATATCGGTGGAAACAGAGAATCTCGGAGCAAGACGGATAATGAGTAATCAAAAATGAAAAAAAAAGCCTCAGGTGCTTTGTTTGTGAAGCGTACCAGCATTGGTAAGTTCAACAGATGGGTTAGTCTAGTATCGAAATGTACGATGTCGTCTGAATATGATCCCTCGTTCCACAAGAAACGAGGTAAGATTGGCTCTCGCAGAGAATAACTAGCTTTTCTCAGACTAAGGTAGATGATGGCTACGGGCTGCACATACTCCTTACAAAGTGCCACTGTATACCAAAAATTGGGACAATATCCGTTACAGGAGGCACTGGCCAAGCCCGTTCGTTGTCATAAGCTGCAACTTAAAAATGTCATTGTTACACAAGCACATCAGATAAGCACAGTGCAGGTTACCTGGTGTTACAGCGCAGATATGGCTGGATCGTTCTTTCATCATCATCAAAAATTCTGTTTCATTACATAGGAACGATTACTTCGGCGCAACGGAATAATAAGTTAGCGTAATAGATCCTTATGTGGGAAAGTTTTAACACAAAGTAGTAGAAAATCGAACATAGAGACTAATTGCTGAAAATTTTTATTTTATGGGTGAGCTAAGATATCGATCAGCTCAATTAGAAGCAAGTATGCATTGCTATAAGATGACTGAATAGGCTAGTTTTTGTTTTGACAAGTTTAAAGAGTTATTGGGCGAACTTAGCAAACAATTGTCAATTTCTTGGTTTGGGTATCTGCTATGGCTTCATCGGTCAGCAAGTCACAGGTCTTGTTCGCTAACGACATGCTTCACAACATTTGGTAAGTGAGGCAGCTTGGCGAACAGGTGCTGATGTCTGCATGTTCAGCATGGTATCCGATTTCTTCTATCCCAACATGGGTGGGGTGGAGAGTCACTTATACCATTTGTCACAATGTCTGATTCAGCGAGGACACAAGGTAGTGTTAGAAGAGAAAGCACTTGGTCTAACTCTCCAAATCCAAAGGTTATCATCGTGACTCATTCTTATGGCAATCGTAAAGGGGTACGGTATCTTACCAATGGCTTAAAAGTATATTATGTTCCCACTATGGTCGTCTATGCTGAAGCAACACTGCCGACTATTTATGGGTTCTTTCCTGTCTTCCGCAACATTGTTATTCGGGAATCTATTGATATTGTTCACGGGCACAGCGCCTTTTCACCTTTATGTCATGAAGCGATTCTGCACGGGAAGACAATGGGTCTAAAAGCATGCTTTACCGATCATTCGCTATTTGGGTTTGCTGATACCAGTTCGATTTTAACGAATAAGTTACTCAAGTTTACATTGAGCGACATTGACCATGTCATTTGTGTATCACACACCAGGTAGAAAAGAAAAAAAAAGAACAGGTGGTGTTTCATCCATTGACTGAACTCACCCCCAAAAGTAAGGAGAACACTGTTCTGCGTGCAGCCCTATCACCAAGGAGCGTGTCCGTTATTCCAAACGCGGTTGTAGCATCTCAATTTAAACCTGATCCATCCGCTGCTGATCCAAACTGGAGTTAATATCCAATAAGGGACATTTTCAGCAAGGGCTGACTGATCTCTCCACGTTGTAGTAACGATCATCGTCATCAGCCGGTTATTTTATCGCAAGGGCATCGATCTTCTGGTAGCAATTATACCGCGAATATGTGCCATGCATCGAAATGTCCGATTCCTTATCGGTAAAAGCATGTACTTTTGGTGTTATGTAACTTATGGTTATATTAGGTGGTGATGGGCCGAAACGTATCGATTTGGAACAAATGCGTGAAAAGCACTTGCTTCATGATCGAGTTGAGTTATTAGGCCCAATTAAGCATCACGAGGTCCGGAATGTCTTGATCCAGGGTAACATATTCTTAAACACAAGTTTGACCGAGGCTTTCTGTATCGCTATCGTTGAAGCAGCTTGCGCAGGGTAAACCTATAACAATCGAACGGCAAGCCGAGTTTATCCATGTTTGGACAGGTTATTTGTTGTTAGTACCAAGGTTGGAGGAGTTCCAGAAGTGCTACCGAACCACATGATAAACTATGCCACACCGGAAGAAGATGGTGAGACGAGCATATAATGAACAGGAAACAGATATTTGAGTTGGTACTCACTGAGGATGAGTTAGATCTTGTTATTGCAGTCTCCAAAGCTATTCACATGGTTCGTTATGGGGAGATGGACCCTAGTCGATTTAACCATGAGCTGAGAGATATGTACAGTTGGACTAACGTTGCGGAACGTACAGAAAAGGTAAATTGGGTGCAGAAGGACTCTAAAGATAGAAGGAGCGAATAAACGCTTCTATAGGTCTACGATGCCATATCTCAAACGCAAAACGCTCCTCTAATCGAACGATTACGACGGTATTATGGGTGTGGGCTCTATGCTGGAAAGATCTTCTGTATGGTGATGGCCCTCGATTACCTTTTCTGGGTTTTACTAGAGTTCCTTTTTCCAGCCCATACCGTCGAACGAGCAGACACATTTCCATACCGTGAAACAGCAACTCAACACAAGGAAAAAGAAGACTGAATATGGAAAGCAAAAAGATCGAATTTTTTTTTCCAACAAGATACTATCTATTCGATATGGACACTTTTTAACTGGGACTCGAGAGAACAAAGGGCTGGTTCTTCTGTTGATGACACTTCGACGTGTCGCCTTGCAGCATTGTAAGCGTTCACGCCAATCAACATCCAACCTTGCCTGTCCCGTGTGTATTGAAGTTGTCTTGCCCAGTCGCATATAACCCGCCATGTCTGCACCAAACCTTTTGTTATTTGAATTTTTCCAAATATAATTGAAAATAGTCGCTGTTGCATCGACGCCAAATCCAGCCTACCAATTTCGGCATCCCTTATCTTTTCGAATTCGTTCAACAGTTTTGCTGGTTGATGATGATGTAACTGGGCATATTTGAACAGTTCAACGAATGCTCGCACCAGTCGCTGTGCAAGTTGGTCCAGCCTTTGAGGTGAGCTATCTTCGTTCAATAGTACGATAGGTGTTGGGGAGGGCTGCATCCGGTTTAATTCTTCAATGACTTCGATTAAGCTTTCATAATCTCGGCATTGCCTTTGATGCTTTGAATCGATCCGTTGTAACTCTCGAGCAATCCATTCTTCAGCACATATCACCTCACCGGTTATGTTATCTTTGAGTTGCAAATCTGCTGGTGGTTTTGTAAAGTTCATATGTACAAGCAAAGAAGAAGAAAAAGAATAGTAAAGTATGGATCTGGTATATGAAAACAAACGTAGGGGTAAATAAATTTTTATATCCTTAATATATTGTGGTTGATGATGGAGCAGGCTCCAAAGTAGGAATCGAACCAAAGAAAGAGAAAGAATGAAATGGAAATGAAAGAGAAAAAGAAGAAGAATTAATAGTAAATTATCAGAAAAGGGCAAAGCAACTGTAAAACTTTATATGCTCTGGGCTAAGTACCTATAACATTCAAACTCCAATATTGCCATTCGCGATCGTTTTCACTGCATTATCCATTTAAGACAACTGGACAGAAAATTTTTTTTTGCGCGCCACAAAGCGGAAGTGGTTTTTTTTCTTTTAGGGCTAAGCATCTTCTGTATTGGTTATTGGTTGATAATGAGCGGATGATGCATGAATAGCCCAGCCTGATCGGACAACTTCTTCTGCACTGCGACCCTTAGTTTCAGGCAAGATACGAACAGCAATGGCTGTGAACACCACAAGGATAACTCCAAAGAGATAGAAGACTTGCCCGTGACCAATCACATCACGCAGGCCAAGAAAACCGGCGGACACAATAAAGTTAGAGATCATGTTGGCTGCTAGTCCGACAGAGCCTGCGCTTGACACAGCCGCCGTCTCAACTAGTTCCGGGATCATTAAGAAAGGAATAGGACCCAGGCCTATTGCAAAGGCAGCTACAAAGCCGATAATTGACACTGCTGCCATACGGTCATGGCCGCCCTGGATTCCCAGGCCAAGCAAAAAACTCATCAACGCCATGCAGCTTGCAGATATCAAAAATAAAGTGCGTCGACCCGTTCGGTCCATTAGATAGGCCGACAGGATTGTCATAAACATGTTCACAACGGAGATATAGACTGTGATGAGGTCAGAAGATTGCGGAAAGACGGTGGACATGATCGAGGTGGAGTAGAAAATGACGGCATTGATCCCCGAAAATTGTTGGCTGAGTTGCAGAAGCAATAGGAGACACAAAGGTCGTTGGTATTGCGGCGAAAACAAGAATCCAAAGATACGGATTCGTGCCCTGTTCACTGCGACCCCGGCCACCGATGTGGACGCGACCGTACCACGTTCCTCCTCTTCAGGTACGTCGTCATGCGACCAATCAGAACGCCATTCGCGTATCTCCTCATCCACTGCTTCGACAGGTGAACCGCGCAAACGAAGCAGACTTTTTCTCGCGGATTGATAACCTCCTGGTAAGGAGGCCAGATAGCGTGGAGAGTCAACACAAAGAGGTAAAAGAGCCAGCTGGACGACGGCGAGGATAACACCAACAGCCAGGATGGACCTCCAGGATGCGATGGTCGACCAGTGCATGCCAATGACTTGAGCCACCAGAATACCGATAACAATGGCCAGTTGATTGAGTGTGCCAAACAAACCTCGGTTGGACTTGGGTACACATTCAGCAATATAAGCCGGCACCACCACGGTCACTACCCCACCTCCCAGACCAACCGCAAACCGACCGAGCATCATCCACATCGGGTTCACTGCTATGGTCATCATTAATGACCCTAATCCCATAAACACATTGGTTCCAAGCAAAGTAAGTCGACGACCGAAACGATCGTTGAATGTCGATGCGCTCAAGGCACCCAGTAGCCCTCCTGCGTTGAGCATGGCTACAACGAATGAATATTTGGCATCTGTCATTGGGAGACACGAAGGGAGCCCATGGAACAAAAGATGATTATCCGGTTCAAGTTGGCATTTCGAAATCACACTTTGCGGCGTATTCAGCTCGCCAATATGATAGCCATATTGGAACGCTCCCTAACAAAGAAAGAAAGAAACATGCGTCGGCGTTTTCGGGGACCTAATATATATATGCCATAGAAGCCTTGCTCTCCATGAACTCACCAGTGTGATGGTGAACACGACAAAGCACAAGTAAGATGTGCAGCGCGATGGCGTCATGGGTTTCGAATAGCCAGCCAGAAAATAAAAAGTCGGGAAAGGAAGGGGGCAAAGGGAATACCGGGAAAGCCTGAAAATGAACATCCGTTTCCCTTAAACGGAAATAGAATTTGCATTGCTTCCCCACGGACCTTATTTTTTTTCGTACACGGGCTTCATCTTTCATGGCTACTTTCTATCATCGGTAAAATAAAGATCAAACAATTGCATTGCTGAGTATAAGTCTCCACTTAAGCTAGATTAAAATGAAGTACTTTATTTCCAAAAATTAAAGTCGCATCAAGCAAATTCACGTGGCGCATTTTGGAAACTGGGCTTGACGCTAACAAATTACAGTAATTGTTGTGTTATAAGAGTTGGAATTGACCGATTTTTACATACCTGTCATTAAACTGACAACGCCATACCCATCTCCCCGCCAAGTGAATGCCAGATGCATATATAAGTTTCAGTTGGTGGGTAATAGAAGAAAAATAACACTAATTCAATGACACTTACTAAATACCGGGCGTAAAAGCCCTATCCACTTGACTCGTGGATCCTTTTCTGTCTTTTTGCTTGCTGCCTCTCAGATCGCCTTAAAAGAGGTCGGGACGATTCTGCTCTTTCTTCTTCTCGTCGGCTGATTCGTCTGCGAGACCTGGGTGGTTCAACCATAGTCTCGGTTTGGCTGACTCTTGTTCGACGTCGTGCAGTTGGGGTCATCACCGCCGCTTCTTGGCTAGGGCTTCATCGAGGCTCGGCAATCCCAGGCACGTCCTGTGCCCCCACTAACTCTCGGCCACTAGCTCGCTCTTCTAGAGGGGTTGTCACCGCCATCCCTCTTTCTGCTGAAGGGGTTATCACCACTATTTCACGGAGGGGTTTGCACCGCCGTCCCTTGGCTAGGGTGTCTTCGAGGACCGGCAGTCCCAGGCACCTCCTGTGTCCCCGTAGCCTCTCGACCACTAGCTCTCTGTTGAAGCTCTGCACGACCAGTCGTCACGGTCGCCTCCTCTTCGCCAGCCGCTTCCAGCCGCGTTGATGGACGGATGAACCAACGAGGACGCTGCTGACACCGTAGCATGTATCGTGTAATGGTAGCCTGGTTGTCTGCTGCATTACCATCCCGGTGGAACGTACAACCACAGTTTTCACACTGAACTACGCGCAGTACTTTCTCACGACCATCGTTTTCCAATTGAGCTCTATCTTGTACCGGTGCCGTAGGATGTCGTCGCAAAAAGTCCACACGTCGGTCTTGACCTTCCTTGGAGCAGCGACAACACACCTTCGATGTGAGATATTCATCGACTCGAGTGCATACGTCGGCATGTTGTCTGTCCTTGTTTCGATTCTTCTGTTTGATCTTCCGGTACAAAGCATTGGCAATCTTGTGGTCCATAGGCGCCAAAGCCCCTCGTCTTGACTTTCGACTCATCCCGTCTAGGCCAAAAGCATAAACAAGGCGAGGATGATCGACATGTCTTCGATTATCATCCATTTCGTGATTCATGTCGAAAGTACGCCTAGCTTGATTCGTGATGAGGTAGCAAGCCTTGTCAAGACACGATACTCTGAGATATCGCATTGCTCCAGATTCTGCGACGGACAGATCGGCTGGAGTAAAACTTCCATAACCGAAGACCATTGTCGTTTGTCTTGAGTTGTCGCAGGTATTCCCGATATCTGTCATATGTGCTTCGTGGTGATCCTTCACTTAAAGCAGCCTCGATGTCGTCAATGTTGTTGGCAGCCTTGCGAGCTTCTAGCCAGTCGCGGTTTGGAATAGTTCTGCCATACAGATAGCCTCGCTTGATAGTGAGCTGGGAACCCTATAGTCTAGGCTCCCTCAGTCGGAACACACTTGCAGCAGCACATACTTCTCCAAAGTCCAGACCAACTACACTATCGTAATGCTGGAGATAATCGTACTGATCCCCAGATGAGCCGGCTTGCCATGTGTCCTTCAACGTCTCTCTTGTTGTTCGTCTGAGCTCCGTCAAATACTTGCATGTAGTATTTCCACGACGTGATCTGAGCCAATCATTGTATATGCAATATAGGCGAACACCGTCAGTGCGAAAGACACGACGTCGAGAGAAACGAAGCTTGTTTTCATTGCCCGGTATTCGCTGGTTCAACCATCGCATGTAACCCCGATCTCGGACATCAACGCCTCCGTCTCTTGTAATGGTAGCTTGCCGACGGATGTCGAAGAGTGCGCTGAATGAATCTCTGCTCTTGATGCCCTGGAGTCTTACACATGCATTTTGTAGATTGTCTCTCTCTGTAATTGAAATATAAGTGAATTTGCTCAACTACATACAATTGATAACTTCTACTTACCTCTTGTCAATTCAGCATTGCGTCGATCATTGGGACCAGCTGTTAATTCTTGCTCCAATTGCTGAATGATAGGACGAAAGAAATGCTCAATGCGAGTGAGCAAAGTTGTCGTAAAGGAAAGATTGAAAGGGATAGCAATTGGATGATGTGCTTGGAGAGGACATAAAACGAAAGATTGGGAATTGCCTTCTCGCCTTTCCAGGAAATAGACCATAGACGGGATCAATCTTGCAGCCTTTGCCTTGGGAAAGTTTGCCTCCATAAATTCGATGGAGCACATCGTCCTCGTCATCTTCATCACCGTTCCCTTCATCATTGTTATCACCGTTCGTTCCTTGTCTCCCATTCTCACCAAGACATTCGGACAGATTGACCTCAGACACTCGAATGCCTTTTATTTGGAGATTGCGCTCAGCGGTGATGAAATCTTCAATCTGGTTATGAACATCGTCTGCTAAACCAGCAAGGATGTCGCCGGTTGCTTGACGTTCTTCCTCCTGATCTTGTTCATGCTGTTCAAAATCTTCTTGATCAGCACCAGCTTCGCTAATATCTCACTGATATGCCCCAGATTTGTTGAAGTAAAGCAGCGATAAGCTTGTCCTTGTTTCTTGGCCATCCTGGGGGCACCGTTGCATGATTTCAACTTCAAGTCGGCACCTGTCTCCATCAAATGCTTCAATGGAGTTCTTGTATCGATTCACCATGTTGGTCACAAATTTGTTGACTTGTTCACGGATATTAGCTTCAGCGATGTATCGGTACCTCGGCTGTCGCTCCTGTGCATCTACACGTTGAATTCCGTCATAAACAGAATTGATAATGTCTTGAACGAATTCATCAAATCTTCCTTGATCTGGAGCAGGCCTACCAACTGGTACTCGAGCCATTTCTTTCAGACGCGATCGAAGATAATCGCAGTAACGGTCCTTGAAGTTGTAAACGATGTTCTTGCGAAAATCAACACTGGCGCCATTGGCGATCTCAGTCACCATGTCTCCCATGTACATTAGAGTTGGTGCTATGCACATCTCGGCCGAACAATCTTGATACCATAACTTCCGTGCCTTCAAGAGAACGTTTCGCTCCAGCGGTGTCGTAAGCATTCTTGACAGATAAAAGAAGGCTGTATCTGCTGTGAAGGCCTTGAAGAGGTTCGTTCGGTCGTCATTATGCCAACGGAGCTGGCCGTTAGAGTGCAAAATATCTGACTTTGGTATATATTGAGCTTCGCTAGCTGCCTGTCGCGTGGCAAGGCTTGGTTCACTTCTTCCCATCGTCTGATAGTTTGTTGCGCAATAAAAGATGTGTCGCCATAGGTCCTGAGCCGTGCGCTTACCGTTCCGGAAGAAGAGTTCATAGAAGCTCAGCATTGCATTGTTGTCCAAGTTGTATGCTTCGCGTATGGCAATGTTGGCAATATGATAACCAACGTAACGGACATAAGACATATCATCGACGACATTGTCCATAACCTTTTCGATGAGTGAAGCTTCCTCTATGCCTTCCTGATCTGGCCTATTTCTTCTTCGTGCTCGATCAACAGCAGCTGCGAGTACAGATGAATAAAGACCAGCATCCGCAGTAGCAACATATCTGGAACTTTAATAAAGCGTAATACGATGGCCGGTGTCATCCTCGGTGTAAGTGATCTTTTCCGGGAAGGACCTGAACCAGAGGTCCCTGATAAACTGTTCCTGCCGTCTCGATGGTCCCGCGCGACCCTTCTTGGCGGGTCTGGTCTGCTTTTTACCACCTTTTGGAATATGCGGTCCAATGTCTTCCTCTTCGATCACACCTTCGTTAAGTTCGGGTGCCGGCTCGAGCAATCTGTATCGGCTTCCATAATCGGGACGCTGGTTGTGTCGCGCTGGAGCTGTCCCTGCTACAGCCGAACGAGCAAGACTTTCAATAATGTTAGTATCGGCGTTTCGTAAACGGATATCGCCGTAATGAATAGGGTGCTGATCAGAATGAACTCCAGAAACTCGTGGCCTGCAAAACTGGTGGAGTGCAACCCTGAATCCGTGCATTTCAGAATCTGATACAAAGGCACCAATGTTGTTCATCAAGATCTGCAGCAAAGTGTCCGCTTCATCAGCTAGTGGGACTTGTTCTAATGCTGCCTTGACCCTTTTGAATGATTTGCCTCGTAGATTTTTGGCATAATCATTTCCACATGTGGCTGCCAAGACGACAAAGCGGATTTGAGCCTACAGTGCAATGTATTAATAACTGTGATCTTAAGTAGCAGCATATGAATACTTACATTGATAGCTTGTTCGTCTGTGATCGCAGTTTGCAGTCCCATGGAAGCTGTCAAAAGACCCCGCTTGGTTGATACTGTCCCATTGTATCGTTGGGGCCCGTGTCGCCAGTTCATCTCGGTTATGCGCTAGAAATCATAGATGACATGGATTAGCGTATGCGTATTGGAGAAAGAGGGTAGGCTTATTCACTTACTGGAACGTCCAGAGCACCTTGGTAGGCGAATAGGTCGCCATCTCGAGACATAATGGCCGACTGGACGCCTTCTCCGAGCGAGTCGCATAAATAGACGACTTCTGGGTCAGCCTCGAATGGAGCCTGGTGAATGAATATTCTGAGTGGCTCGTTAGCGAAATTGCGATCATAAGGCCGGGTGTCTTGTCTTGTGTTCAGCTCGTGAATGATCGCGCCTTTGATCGCCGGGAGTAAAGCTGACCCATTGCTTGGCGTATTTTCTACGGAGACGCTCCCTCGCTGCAAAATATGGTCCGCGGGGGTCTCCGGTTTGTCTTCGAGCCTTCCTCAAAGCCAGGTCCTTCTTGGCTTGTGTTGCGGCTTGGGTGGCTCTCTTGGCTGATAATCGGTCGCCATCGAAGACTAGACAGATTTTAGGGACTTCGCTGCTGTCGGCGAACGCGTTAAGTTCGTTCATCGTACGCTCGACGAAGCGCCTAGCGACCTCAGCATACTGGTCTTGTTGTTGTTGCTCTTGTCGTCGATCACCGGTGGCTGTCAGAAAGTCCACTGGGAAGTCTTGAAGCAGCCAGAAAAAGTCGCAGCAGAAATCGACGTAAACGATCCCGACTTGTTGTTGCCGCAGATGATGGGGTATGTTTGCCCTGGTCGTCGCTCCTTCTTGGCGCAGATACGCATGGAGTCCTTTCAGACCCATGGTGCTACAAAGAATGTAACTGTAATATATATAATATAGAAATTTGTTGTGCGATACTCACAATTGTTCTTTGTCTGAGTGTAGTTGTGCGCTTTTTTCTAATCTGGCTCTCAGTATTTGTATAGAACATGCGAATCTTTGGATCACAATACTTACTTTTGAGATATAAAAAATAAAAAAGAAAAAAAGATAGGTTTTGTAAGTTTTTGACGCTATTATCGATAGAGCTATTAGTGATTACGTCAAGCATGCGATCAGGATGCACTTACAATCGAGAAAGAGTAAAGAGTAGAAATAGTTGAGACTTTTTTTAAGTAGAAGGTCGATCCACAAACGTAAACATAAAACGAAAAGAAATTATTACTTGTCTGTTTGACACGACTGTTCTCTTTAAATATTCATTGTCGTCGAAATTTATCAGAAGAAAAGGAGAGGCCAAATCACATGGCATCATTTGATGCAGCTTTCTTTGTCTTCACTTCGAAAGATCAGTAAAAAAGCTTTTAGTGTATTATTGTCACATCTAACATTCTACAACTATAAGTTAGATCTCACAGGATATTAGCGATATGTTATTTTACAAATCTTCCTCATAAGACAAGTCTTGTAGGCCTTTAGAAGGGAAAGAAGTGGTGATTAAGTTTAGTCAAGCATGGCGAAAACAGAATTGTGACAAAACCCTGAAATGAGGTTCTATATGTCAACCTATCAGATATATGAAGATCCTGTCCAAGTCAACCAGAAAAAGACAGGACTTAAAAACAAAACTTGGCGGGGTGCGACAAGTTTTTTGGAACTCACTATATCTTCTGTGAGCATCGGTCAGATGTTGTACGTCTTACATTTGCCGTAAATATCGTCTCGAAGGGATATTAGAACATTTGCAAGCAAGTGCCAGTGGGTATTATGATGGTTTGGACGACTGCTTCGAGTTTCTCTCTTGTTGAAGATGAAGAGTAGTTTTACTATTAATATTCTCAATTTTTTCCGCGGACTATTGACTCATAAAGCAGTAAACAGCAAGTTGATCAAACCTTAATTCTAAAAGAAGTACATATGGAATAATCACTATCAACACATCTATCGCGATTGGTCATCCTTTGTTAAAAGGAAAGGTTGACTCTAATAACCACACTTTGTCTATTTCTAAAAAAATAGAGAAATGTAGACAGCATATATCTGTATAATATTATGAAAGAAAAGAAAAATCAAAGATCGGGTATGGAATACAAATTCCATCCGCAGTTTTTTCCAAGAATCTACTGGTAATGTGTGCTGTTTGCAGGGGAAAACCATGAGTACACAATTATCTGTCACAAATCTATAGAAGGGCTAAAATATAAGATGAAAGGCCAACAATTCTCACCATGCCTCAGCAAAATATTAAAGACAATACCATTAATATCTTCTACAATTACCGTGCTGGTCGTGGTGGCCGCGTGGTAACTTATTATGCTTGGCATATATGTCTATTCTAAGGAACGGATACTACACATCAACTTTACATAGGGTCGTCGTCGGCTCGGTCGCCGACAGCGACAACAACAGCAACAACAACAACAAGAAGAAGAAGAAGGAGACCAACAAAAGCAAGAACAAAAACAAAAAGAAGAACAAGATCAACAAAACCAAAAACAAGAACAGAAACAGCAAGAAGAAATTCAAGATCAAGATCTTGATCTTGAACTGAATACTATCTTAGAGGATTTAGATCTTCGTTAACTTTTTTGCTCTGTATTTCTTTTCGTCCCTTTTTCTTTTTTTTATATTTTTACTTTCTTTGTACAAATATATATTGGTTTTAACGTCTTTTAGAGCCTTCTTCTTTCATATGGTTTGAAAGTTCGTCTGTATCACGTCCGGTAAAAAACTATCTTGGCATGTCTTCGAATAGAGTACGTAAAAGTTGCATCATCTTTGGGTGCTTCCGAACAAAGTTTACATAGTTTGTGTCATTTCCATTTCATTGCAGAATGGATTTGCATGGAATGTTACATAAATATTGCACGTTTGGATATAGTTTATAACTCGGTCTACTGTTCTCATCAATATCTATCTTAATTCAAAAATTATTTCATGCTTACAGAAAATGGCGGGAAAAGAACGAAAACGACATGTGAAGCAAAATAAACAAGTGGGCGACATACTTTTCATTGGCGTTTTTTCTGCTAGATAAACGGAATGATGGTTGAAAGGCCCACCTTGATCATATTCACTGCAGTAGAAGTGGAAGAATACACAAAGCACCCTTTGTTGATCCTTTTGCAAGTAGGACATCCTGACAACTCGCAGTGCATTTCAAATTCTGATATTAAGAAGTCGATTTTCTTAGGGGATAGATTGTTAAGAGCATAGATACGTCATTATTCTAGCTTACAGACTCTGGATGCGTCTTATAGAGGTTTGTGAATTACTTTCTTTTTCGAGCTAAGGATTGTATGAAAGAAAAAGTGAATGACATTAAGTTTCAAGCTAACATTATCGAGTTTCTTGGGTTTATTCAGTGGTTTAAATGAGCGCAAAAATAATAAATGTGTCCGCCTGGGCTAGACCAATCTCATAAGAAGTGCAAGTTATGAAAAAACCTATTATGGGCTTAAACGAAAAAAAATTGAAGGGGGTATGGAAAATATCGGGGAAGGGCGCGAGTACCAAAAAAGCACTTTTACAACGAAGAAGCGGGCGACAGCAGGCCGGAAAAGGACCCTGATGCGACGGATGGCTTTTGAGGAGATAGCGATATGTATTAGGCATGTGGATTGAATGGACGGGTTGTATTAGAGGAAATAGATTCAACAGACTTGGCGTTTAGGGAAACTAGAGCCTACCATCTGGAGAAGGGAAGCGTTGTGTTGTTTGAGCCTACTAATTTCAGCCTTGGCAGCAGCGAGTTCTGCTCTTGACTGTTTAATAGTGGGCATGGGGAGAGCTCAAGGATGTGGATGCACTTTTAAAATGAGGTAAAGCGGTATCTAAGCAGAAAAAGAACGGCAGCGACTTCGATTTTCGTAGTTTGTGAAATTATTCTTGGGAAAATGAAGTATGACAAAACAAACAAAAAAACCTAGGGTCGTTTCTGTGGAGGTGCCGATTTTCGGAGCTGACTGACTGCCAGTGTGATGGCAGTCATGGAATCTCCTCCGGCCTCGTTCAAGTACCCACTGAGGACACGTCGGTCAATATGAGGAAGAATGCTACATATTTCTGACAGTGCATCGTCTTTAGGGCAAGGGAGCGTCTTGTTAAACCGAGAAGGGATGGGTGGTGGTCGGTCTTTTGTTAACGGCGTCACCCGTAGAGGATAGCGTGAACCTCGACGGGAGAGCGATAACCGACTAGCGGAATATAACCGGTTAGGAACAGGTTTAGGTGTATCAGCATAGCCACGAAGATTGCCAAAAGTCGTCGAAACAGACTTGCGCAAGAACATGCTAATAGATCCGCTTAAAGACGGTGTCATTTTGCATTCGTCCCTTCTGGGTTGATCTGGCGATGGCGCTGGCCGTGGTGGAGGTCGATACCCTAAATAAAGATAGAAAAACACATAAAGGTCAATTCACTTGTGTGCACTGCTCTTTTTGATTTGTTTTTATTTTGCTCATCATGAAAACCTTCTGTCATCGGCTTTGGCAAGCCTTTTGCTTTCTGTCGATTGATCCAACTGGAGAGTTGACTATCTGCTTGCATACAAAGATCGAACGTCTTCTTATAAAACGCAATTCTTTCGTTGAGCATTGGAATTCGCATCATCTCAGCATAGGTTCTTGCGTGGTACTGCTGCTTTGCTTGCGGCTTTTCCTGGAGACGCTTGATACTCCTCAGTGATCTACATGACCGTTTGCTAGAGATGGATGTCCGCCTCGTTCGATAGGAAGTGTTGCTAGACCGTGAGCGTCTAGGTGTTTCTGGACAGGGAAAAGTTGGCGTGTGCACTAATGTTAGTGGCGTTTGCGTTATGTCTGATAACGGCGTCTGTGGCAAAGCTGGAGGTGAAGAAGAGGGGTTGGAAGGAATTGGCGGAACCACTTCATGGGACGACTCGTTTTCAGCAACAGGTTCAAAGTCCGTAGTCGGTAAGATCTCGATGGCATTAAGTTGGTCCATGAGTGAAGCAAAGTCATCATCGTTGGGGAGCCGTAACTTCAGATCCACGTCTTCCAGCTGAACTTTCTCTGCATACAATTCCTCCTCCTCCTCGTCTTTTCCAGACGCAATTGACTTGATTTCCTGAACATCATCACCATTATTATCATCATTACGGTCGCGATCATCGTTATTGTTATTGCTATAGTTATCATCATCATCATAATCCCTTATGGTGAATTCGTCAATAGCACACTGAAGCTCCCGTATCTGCGGAAGAACGTTTGATTCCTGGTAATCCATTGAACTGTGGCCGTAGCAATTGGAAGGAAAATCAACGGAGGATTTATAAGGAATGGTTTGGATGTCGCCCATCAAAAGGAACGGCTGCATATGGAATAGAATAACATACAGATAGGGCTGCTTGAAGGTTGTAGAAATCAACTACAAAACTCGTAGGAAAGTGTAGTACGATCAATCTCGGATATTAGAACGTCTTACCGCTTTCATTAGTAACCTGTTGGCCTATTAATAATGAGGGCAGATGTAAAACAACGTACTGAGAGTTTTCTCGCCAACTGAGAAAATAGCACTGATTGACAGCAAGGCATGATTGCAAACCAAACTGCTAGAGATTTGATTTAGTAGCACTATTCTATAAGCTGTGCGTTATCTTCAACCGAAAAAGAATGTTGTCATACTGTGAAAGAAGTTTTGCTTTTCTTTTCCACAATCAATTCTTTGAATAGCCTCTAAATGACACTGTATGCTTTTCTAATACGAGGATGGCTTCTCTACTATTTACGGGTGATGACCATAGCTATGATTATTTTTTAATTAATTGTAGCGGAAGGTAGTCAACGAAGCCTTTCCTGTTCCCGGCTGTCGTGGCGAAAGACATTGTGTTGCAAATATTTCTAAGATCGTACCTGCAAAAGCACCAACATGACTACGTCTGCAAGCATTTTTAATTAATACTTGAAATTGATAGTAATATATTTTACAAGGCGTCATTGAAAACATTTCTTGTACAGTGTACCTTAGTATAGCTCCCAGGTGGTTATCGTTTGGGCACAGCAATTATTTTAACTGCATTTTCCTATATCATCAATATATACATAGGATGATAAGTGTGTTCTCAGTGAATCAGAGACATCGAAATTCAGCCATTATTTCAATGTTACATATCGTGACATGTAGTTACGATATTGTTATTGTTTTGAAGATATTTCTGATATATTACAGATGTTTGCCGATGCTTTTGGCAAGAAAAACAGTTGATTTGGGACGGATCACGAAAATGAGCGGCAATTGAAACTCTGTGACTGATAATCATTTGAACCAAGAAAAAAAAAACCTTCTTTGGAGCAGACAGGTTTGATCGATCATGGGTCAGTTCAAAAAGGAGAAGAATCGAGTAGCTAGAGGCAAGGAGGGTGGTGACGATCGTGCCAAGAACATTCGTTTGAAGGGCGAAAACTTCTACCGCGATGCAAAGAAGGTCAAATATGTGAATATGCTCAAGGGTGGCAAGGCCATTCGTGATTCGCAAGGTCGAATTATCAAAGCAGCTGAATTCCAGAGCACAGAAGTGAAAACAGCTCGTATTGCACCTAATAGAAAATGGTTTGGTAATAATTGCTATCGAGTTTGGGATTATTTTCGCTAAGCAAGTAGACCTTCAATAGGTAATACCAGAGTCATTGGCCAGAAAGCACTTGAAGATTTTCGCGAGTCGCTCGGAGCCAAGGTTCACGACCCTTATCAGATTCTTTTAAAGCAGAATAAGCTACCGATGTCGCTGTTGCAAGACCCTACGAAACAGGGCCGAATGCATATTCTTGAGACCGAGTCCTTCTCCACAACTTTTGGATCTAAAGCACAACGCAAACGTCCGAAGCTGAACATTGGATCCATGGAGGAAATGATGTCCAAAGTTGATGATACTCATGGTAAGAAAGTATAACAGGTTGGAAACCAAATCAAACTTACAAGAAATCGGTTGAAAAAGAAAACTATCAGTGCAGCAAAGATACAAGTTTGCTCGCCAACAAGCAGAGCGATTTTACCGAACAAGCCAGAGGATGGTATCTTCAAGCTGGCCAGTCAAAACGTATTTGGAACGAGTTATATAAGGTGATCGATTCCTCCGATGTCATTATCCATGTCCTTGATGCCCGCGATCCTGAGGGTACACGATGCCGCAAAGTCGAAAATTACATTCGCAAAGAAAAGCCACATAAGCACTTGATCTTCGTTCTTAACAAGGTCGATCTTGTACCTACTTGGTCAACGGTAAGTTACCTATGCTTGCTATGTGCATAGATTACTCAGCTCTTTCACAGGCACGATGGGTAGCCACACTTTCTCGGGATGCACCTACGTTGGCCTTCCATGCATCCATAAATAACTCTTTTGGTAAAGGTTCATTAATCCAGCTTCTGCGCCAGTTCTCTGGATTGCACAGTGATAAGAAGCAGATTTCAGTCGGTTTTATCGGATATCCCAACACCGGCAAATCATCTATCATTAACACACTCAAGGCAAAAAAAGTATGCAACGTTGCTCCCATTCCGGGTGAAACCAAAGTTTGGCAGTATATTACTTTGATGAAGCGTATATACTTAATTGACTGTCCCGGTGTGGTGCCGCCCAATATCGAAGATAGTGACACGGATATCATTCTTAAAGGATCAGTAAGTTGAGCCGTTTATAGCAAAATGAGAGGAAAAAACTGACCAGACTTTGCTGTAATATAGGTCCGTGTGGAGAATATCCCTAATCCTGAGGACACAATACCGACTATCTTAGAACGAGTGCGAAAAGAATATGTCCAACGGACTTACGGACTGCATGAATGGAAGGATACCAACGACTTTTTAGAACAGTTAGCTCGCAAAACTGGAAAATTACTTAAGCGTGGCGAACCAGATTTACACAACGTATCAGTAATGGTGCTGAATGACTGGTTGAGAGGGCGAATTCCCTACTATGTTCCCCCAGCTGAGGCAGTAGAGCCCAAGGAAAACGAAGAAATCGATGAAGGTCGAAAGAAGGTTGGCGTGGAGCAGTTATTCGGTAACATCAACGTGACCTCTGATTTCCTGGAGGATGACCTGGCCAACAATGCCAAGCTCATTTCTGCTGAACGGGAGAAGGTGGCCAAACAGAAGGAAGAAGCCGCTCAGGCTGAGAAGGAGAAACAGCCCGGAAAATCTTCAAAGGAAGACGATGTGACCGATTGGGACGAAGTATTTGAAAGCGTCGTTGGCGAGGAAGGACCAGTTGTCAAGGCTCCTGTGATTGAAGGGGAGGAAACCGAGGATGTAGAAGCAGAAGAAGAAATAGATAGCGAGCTGGAAATGAGCGATATGGGAGAAGAAGAGGAGGAGGAAGAGGAGCAGGAAGAAGCACCAAAGAAGAAGAGAAAGTCCAATACACCAGTTGTGGAGAACGGTTTTGTTGTAGAAGATGCGGTGCCTTCTCAGAAAAAGAAACGCGCTGGTGTTCACTATTATGAGACTGCCAATGTCAAGAATCGAAACCGTAACAAGTCCAAGCCCGATGAGACCACAAAGAAGGTTTTAGCTTCTCGATTAAAGGGTTCTGCAACTGCTGGTAAACGCAAGAGACGATAGATTAACATCCTTTTCCCACTCATCTTTTTGTTAATAAATTCATTCTGTACACCATGCTCTGTAATTCTATAATTAATGCAGTTATTCTATCGTTCACTTCGACACTTAAAATTAAGAGTTGTTCTGTAGTCTTTTCTAATCCATCAGTCGACCCTTCCCACTGCAAAGGCCTTTATTGTGAAGTGACATCGCCTTCTATACATGTCATCATCCTTTATGGTTCTCTTATATGCTAAAAGTGGGAATTATCGTTGCGGGCTCTTTCCATTGGAACGCCTTGGTAATCGAATGTATCTATGGAAACTCTAATTTCCATGAACAGAAGCAGCAACGTATGGACAAAGTTGAAGCTCCATTGTGTCCTTGGAAGACGATCGAATCAACGAAGCACGTCTGAAGAGCACACTGAAAATAGCACAAGCATACATGGACATGAAACACGTTCAGTTTGTACAGCTTGTCTTATCTGAAGCTGCAGTCCCTCAGAACAATGGTTTCTTACGTTTTCCCTTTGGATATGTTGCCTTTTGCGTGTGTTATCTGACTGTGGCTATCTACCTGGTACTTACACATGCTCCCTTTTCAGTCCACAGGTGCATATAGCCTACTAGCAGGCTAGAAGGAAACTGAATCATATGGGTGTACCTATGGAACATTTACCGAGCTACAGCCCTACAGGTGCCTCCTTGATCAGGAATGGGAAGTTGTAGATTGTTGCACCACCGTTTGCATCTGTTTCAAACCATTTTTCGTACATGCATAAAATAAGTTCTGCTACCCCGTATATATCCTTATGACATAGCGATCGTTCTATTTAGTAACAGGGAATGTATCATCCTGAGGCTCAAACAAGCTTTCTATCTATGGGAGAACGAGGTTCATCTTATTAACAAGATGCTTTCGCATAAGCGATTCGTTTCATATCAATTTCTCGTCCTTCAACCTGTGTGAAGTCTTTCACGGAAGCAAAATAAGTTTATACTAGCGGCAAAGCCAAGTCAGTAATATTAATCAGTTCGTTTAATATCGATAAGACTCTCCAGATGGACGCAAGAATGAGAGGCAGTACTTATCTACAGTCATAACAATAAAGGGTGTAGTCCAATGCTAGCACGTGTTTTCTTGTGGAGAAGGAAAAGCGAATTTGTTAGACATAGTATTTTGTAGGTGCTTCTGAGCATAGAAAAGCAAAAAGTTGGGTCTACACTATGCTAGGATGATTCATCAAACTGGCGGTTTGAGCTTTCCTCGTGGCCAGCCCTCATTAACCATTGCAAACTATCCGCTAGCCTATAGAATACGCTCTAGGGAAGAGATCGGAGAATTTTCCTTACTAGATTAAAACAAACGTGTATTATAGGCCCACTCTAAGAAGACCTTTGCTTTACTGAGGAAAGAAATGGAGACCCGAATAAAAACAATTACACAGTGTTCCTTTTTGTACATGCTGAGATCCTATTCGCTTTGTTCAGGCGTATGCATTTGCGGGCGGACCGCACCGTAATGGGTAATTAGATCCTTAAGAGTTTTGTAGACGTTTGTGACCACCACAGGAATATCTTTATGCGCGGTGGGAGGTAGAAGCAGACGATCCAAGTTCATACGAAGCTCAGTGAAAGCCTGTTTCGTGTTATCCGACAGGAAGTAACGGAAGCGCAGAAACTGAGCATACACGAAGATAGGCATGATATGCAACCTATATTTTTTTTTTGAAAAAAAAATCAGCAAACTCCCTATTCATTTCCTATGATCCAATACGTACGTGAACAAGCCCAGAAGCAATCGGCCCATAATTCCCACCACTTCAACTCTAGCCACCATTTGCATAGCTGCCGTGTAATTCGCTTTTAATGTCCAACGCTCAATTGCCGCGCGGGCCTTGGATTGCCAGCTACCGGCTACCTTAATTTCCGCCGGGAACAGGGTAGGGATAACTTCCATACGAATGTATCCGAGGGTATGGAGCGCCGAGAATGTAATATAAGGAACCAATGCCACTTTGGGAATCGTCCATCAGCCACTTTCTTTTTCTTAAGCTCCATGAAGGACTACGTTACCTAGCAATGGTGAAGAGAAAAACCAGTAAAGAGCGAGAGCAAAATAATGCACGTTTTCGTCCATGGCCATTCGGTTCCAATTCAATTTCGGTACATTTGGATCCAAATTCTGATGAAGCATGGGGGATTTAGAGAAACGCAAGAATCACGCAAAGAAAAACTTACAAAGTATTTTCTGTAAATGATCACACCATAGGAGACAAAGCTACCAAACAAGGCCGTACGGTATGCTCCAGTACTAGCGTGGAAAGTGATGGCACTTAACAAGTACATTGCGGATCCAACCAAGGTCATCACATGGCCGATGAACCAAGCAAATTGCGGAGACTATAGGTATACCTACGCATCAACAACACTTTGTTTCTATAACCAAACCAAAAGAGCAAACCTGGATGAGTTTCATCAAATGCTGTGATGCCGGTCGAGACATGAAACTGTTCTTTTTCTAACAGAAGAGAAAAAGGAAAAAGCGAGAAATGGAAAAGAAAAGAGCCAAGATGAAGTCGGAAATGGAAACCGCTGGGTTTACAACCCCGACACACGACTTGCTTGGCCATTTCCCTCAACGTCAAAGCTTGAAATCCATCACTACTATCGTTGACGAACATAAGCCATATATTCATTTATAAACAAATGCTTTGTTCACAGTATCTTTTTAATTATCATATTCCTGACTCAAGGTTGTTCTTAAAGATCGATCCGATGCTAGTAAAAAATTCACCCCATGATGAGTTACTGCTTTAACCTCTTTTATTAATTTCTCATGGATATATTGGCTATGATGCAGTATCCACCAACTGATGTTTAGCCTTAGCAAGTGAAAGTAAGCTTTCAAACTCTCCTGATTCTCGACACATTTTGTAAAACATGGACTCTTCATCATTAAGTAGGTCCAGCGGACTAGCGAAAAAATGGATAGAAAACCTTTGGTCAGAGATTCTCCTTGCAACAGGCTCAGAAAAGAAAATCTTCTACTTACTTGGCAAATTCTTGCACTTGTCCCTGGTCAAGGACTAATATTCGGTCATACTCGATTACGGTATGCAACCGATGGGCAATACACAGAATAGTACAGTCCGCAAACTCGGTAGAAATTGTTTTTTGGATGGCCTTGTCCGTCTTGAAATCCACACTAGCTGTTGCTTCATCCATCAACACCACTCTTGAACGCTTCAATAAAGCCCGCGCAAGGCATAGAAGCTGTCGCTGCCCTTGCGAAAAGTTGTTACCACCTTCACTGACAGCTGTATTAAGATCTTTGAACACATTCGCATTGACGCCTTCCGCTTCAACTTGGTCAACTAGATCCTCAGAGTATGATAAAAGGTGTACACGACGCAATGCAGTAAATATATCATCGTCGCTAAACTGATCAAATGGATCTATATTGGAACGAAGAGTACCAGAGAAGAGTGTAACATCTGGTCACGATAAAAGAGATGTCAGTCATATTTCTTCTCTTTCTCTGTTTTTACCTTGAGGAATGATTGTTAGATTGTTTCTCAGGTCGTCTGTTCCAATGTCTTTGATATTCACATCATCAATTACGATATCACCTCTCATGGCCTCCAAAAACCGAAAGAAAGATAAGGCCAAGGTAGATTTGCCACTACCAGTTCTTCCGACAATCCCAACTTTCTCTCTAGCACGGACCGAGAAAGATACACCTTTAAGAACAGGGCTCAAGTCCGTAGCATAACGAACTTCCAGATCCTTCACATGAATCTGTCCCTCAGATGGCCACTATGGTAAAATCAAAAAACCATATTAGGTAATGTGTACACAAAAGAAAAAAAATAATGCTTTAGTAAACGCACCACTGCTGGAGGTCTCAGATCGGTAATAGCAGGAGCCTCCTGATCTATTTCCATATACTCCACAACACGTTCAACGGCATTGAAACTCATCTCCAGCCTTGTATACCGTCGCATAACGAGAAACAGCTAAAACAGAAGAACAACTAAGGAAATGAAACAAAAAAAAGGGACAATGTTCACATTCAACGTTACCTGTTCAGAGTACTCGAGTACAAAGCTAAGACAGAAACCTGCTGTGGCAGCATTCACATGCTTTGCATTGATCAACACGGCTACCGCAGTGAGGAAGTTCACAGCTGCTGCTGCATAAGACAGCCGAATGCTATTCCATCGCGTAGCTGCCCAGTAAAAGTAAAATGGCTGAAAATTTGCATGGACATAGTTTAGCATTGTTTGGGTGAACCTTTTCGTTACACCAAATGCTCTGATAGTCGCTATACCAACAATGGTTTCTGAGAAATGACTGAAAAGTGGAGAACGTGAAACCGAATCCAACCGTCGGAGATCCTGACCGACTGTGATAAATTTCGCACTGATCATGACATTCATCACGGCCACAGCAAGCATCGGGATAGAAAATAGCGGAAGAACAATAGATATCGTGAGGAGAGACGAAATAACAACCAGTCCTTGGATCGTGGTAGTCATCACATCGCTGGGAAGCTCCGAATCAATGGCATCGAAATCCTTGGAAAACCGATTCAGTATACGGCCAACTGGGATAGTATCGAACCAGCGCAAAGGGGCACGCATAATACTAGACAGCAATTTTTCGTACATCTTTTTACTCGTGCCCAGAGCAACCCAATACATAGAGCCTACACGGGCTGAACTTGCGACAAGGTTCAGAACGTTGAGGAGCGCGTAGACCGATAGATACATGCCGAGGTTGTCGTTGGTCCGAATAGCGTCCGTAAAAATAGTCGCTCGCCCGGACTGTTCTTGTATTATAAAAGTATCTGTCCTGTCATTCAGCTTTGACGTCTCGTAAGATTGCGCCCACACCTTGAGCCACCATGACACCAAGATATCTAAGCTGCGACATGCAAAAATCAGCAAGAAGGGAAGCACCCAATAAAGCGGATTTTTGGCCATGCTAAAGTAGAGTGTGTAGAATCTTCGCTTCACTGAACCAACCGCTCGAGCTTTACATTGAAAAGGTTATCAGAAACAGGAAATAGCTACCTTATCAAGCTTTGAAAATAGACTTACTTTCTTCTTCTATTAACACTTTGGGTGCTTTCTTCTCAATATGATCGCCCACATCTTCCTTGGTTTCCTCTTGATAAGAAATAGCCGCTTCCACTTGTATTTTACGAATAAAGGATGATAGATGGCCTGAATTACCTAGTTCGGAGGGGGAACCGGACAACTTTACAGCTCCATTCTCGATGTGAACCAAATAAGCACAACCCTGAAGACATAAATCAACATGGTGTGTGATCAAAATACGCGTGCGATTTTGCATTAGTGGACCCGTCAGACACTTTTCATAAAGATGTCTTGCCGTGTGAGCTAAGAAAAAGTGTGTCATTAGGTTTGTTTATCTTCTGTTCAAAGCAACTGCGGGGGAAAATTCTATGAAAAGCTGCTTACCATCTACAGCACTTAGCACATCATCCATCAACACATTCTTCGCACGAGAATAGACGGCCCTTGCCAAAGCAACGCGTGCTTTCTGACCGCCTGAAAGCGTAATGCCCTTTTCGCCAATTTCTGTCATGTCGCCATCCTCCCAATAGGATATATCCTTCTCCAGTGCGCACGCAGCCAATGTGTCTTTGTAGCGTTTTTCGAGATACGGTAGACCAAACAGGATGTTATCACGGATCGATGCGTTTTGCAACCAAGCTTTGCAAAACCAAGGTTATCAGCTGGAGTAACAAAGTGATAGTTACGGAACTTACCTGTCTGTGAAACATAAGCGACAGCATGATCGACAATCCAGTTGTCGTCCGTAAGCATCTCCTCGGCGATCAATGACTCGCTTGAGATAGATGCAACAATCGGAGCTCTAGGAAATATTACTTTTCCTTTGAGCACGACAGTCTCGCCAAGCAAACTAAGCATAAGCAATGTCTTTCCGGAACCAGTTGCACCGCATATTAAACTCATTTCGCCGTTCGGGAACTGAGCATTGATATCTTTAAGAAGAAATTCGGTGCTCATCTCTGACGGTTCGCCATCAGAGAGGCCCAATCCAACCGAAGCACGATGCGGTCTTGAGGTGGGAAGCGGTGGTGCCCAACAAACCGTTGCGTTTACGAATCCAATATGAACTTGCCCCGTAAATTCAACTAGGTCTGGAGGAGAGACCTCTTTTTCTTGCAAGTACTCATCAATACGTCGAATGCTAATGTCAGTACGAGCAAAGTAAGCCACGATGCCTCTTTTTTGATGGTAAATTGTTCCTGCCTGGTAAAAGCTTGCAAGGAATCCACCACGAGTTCAGGGATCACGTTCAGTGAGAAGCGTAGAATGTTAAAGACACTGATCGATGTGAATGCCACAGTCGCTGTAAGCTCCTTCCCTTGAAGTACCGTACACGCCCAGAAAGATATGATGGTTACCAGTAATGGCGTTCTACAAAGATAACATGAATCACGCTTTTTTCCAATCCTCTGCTCTCAGACAATGTCTATCTTACCCGTCCCAAATAAAGTCGAACAAAATCTGACCCCAGCAGACGTTTCGCAACTGTCGAATCTCGTCCTCTCGCGCTGACATGATTTTGTCTTTCCACTGAGATTCCCAAGCAAAAAACTTGATCTGACGGATGCCTTGCAGTAGCTCGTTGGTGAGCGACACACGTTTATCCCGAGTCTCCATCAACCGCTCCTGAGTCTGCACAAACCGTTTGGAATTATAGTGATTGATGGGCAACATAATGATCATGACCAATAACCCTAGGAAACATGAATAGCCAAGGAGCGTATAGAGAAAGTATATCCCTACGGCAATCTCCAAAGGCGCTTCTAGAATAATAAACCAGTTCGCACTAAATCCCGATATACGAGAAATGTCAGTACTCATGAGGTTCATGATTGTGCCCGTGGTGAAGTGTGTGGCCGAATCATTTCCATCCTGAGTATTTCTGGCTGTCGAATTCATGCGCCAGAGCGTCTTACGGTAGATATCCATACTCAGCATGGCCCTGATACCTATATCAACCGAACAGTTTGCTGGAAAATAAAAAGTTTAATTTCTTATTGTTTTTTTTTTTTCCTTTGCTCATCTTGAACGCGAATCTAGCCGGGTCCGTCTTTTTGTTACTGACTTACCAGCATGCCATAATTGTCCTGTAAGAAATTCCAGACCTAGGATGGAAGTAGCAAGGCTAAAGGCAAGTAGCCATCCTTTGGCAAGAGGATGGTCTTCCGGGCGTCCGTCAGACATATCTTGAATGAATGTTAAGATGGTCTTGGTAATGTAGGAAGGAACATAGCATAAGACGGCAAGCAGTAACCCGAGGATGGCTTGGATAGTAATGCCGGTGCGATTCGCAAGGAAAAGGCGTTTCAGCAGGGATGAACCCTGGCGATAGCTAAAGACCGAAAACCGATCGTAACTCCAGGAATCGGGTGGTAGCTCTGGAAGGTCGCTTAATTCCAGCGTTTGCTTCTTGGTTGTCATCATGGGTGCTACCCAGTTAAAGCACAGATACCCCAGGATAGATGACACGTTGATCGCTGCTACAGGTTTACCATGGCGCAGAAAAGGCTGCCCGCGTTTCATTGTACCAGTTGTATAGACGAGATCGGCAGTCAATAGAGCCGACAAAATAAGAGGAATACCTTCAGAAAGCGATAAAGATCTCCCCCATAGAATAGAGATCAAAGTGAAAACCGATAGAACAAAGCTTTCCAGATATAGGATAAATAGGTGTACATTAAGCACCCAACCCCAGTCATTAGGTAATCGATAGCATCGGGCGGTAAGGACAAGGGCCAATATATACAGCCAGGAAACGGAGACCAAAGTGTTGATCGTTATCGTCATGGTCATGGAGCCGTTATGTGGAGCTGACGACGACACGGCACGATAGAGACCATAAGCATGCAGGACCACTAACAGGATTGTTTCCAATGTCATTCGAGGGATACGCGTGTCAGCAAACGGAACGGACGAATCGCGATGAAGATCTTGATGCCGCATCAGTTTGTTGGACACTTGCTTGTGATAATATCCTCGCTGGATGGCCAGTACCAAGGCACTAGCACCAGCAGTTGCTGCCAGAGCGATGGTTAGCCACAGCGTGGCTGCAGTCGTCATCGTATCTAAGCCTGGATTGGAAAAAAGAAGATGTTTGAGACGTGACAAGCTCTCTTCAGATATAATCTGATCAGAAAGGGGTTCCGCAGCAAATCAACAAGGAAATTTTAAGGTTGAGTAACCTAGCACAAAACCTTATTGTTTGTTATGACACCATCAACTATTGGTAAACAAGTGGACATCCAAAAAAAAAAAGTTCAAAGAAAGGAAACAAAGCGGGGTAGACGGATGGAAATTCAAAAGTTAATTCGCCTCTCCCCTATGAGGGACATGAGCGTTGCAGGTCATGGAGGTCACACAGCGATTTTCAATCGTTCTCTATTGTTTTACAGCCCGCGGAGTGTGGCGCAGCGGACGATTTGTTCTCCGGGGAAAGCTGTCAATTGAACTTGGTCCGTTTGGACGGAAAAAGGGGAGGGCAGTGTTTCTTGTCCCGGAAAGCAGGTCATCTTACCTTCTTCCTAAATTCTACCCATAAGCGAATTGAAGCAGGATGGCTATAACGTTCCATAGAATGAGCAAGTATCGCACAAAATTGAAAAACAAAGAAATAGAGAAAGCAAAAGAGCATTCAAGCGAACAAAGGATTTTACACTTTCTGTCGACATACTTTCGTCGTACTACTATGTGTGGAGCAAGGAAAGAGTAAAAGATTGGTGACGAGGTGAACTAGGCTGCTGCCGTTCTGCCTTTTCTTATGTTCTTATGTTCTGTGAACGGCTTATCTGTTCTATAAGCAGCCTAACAGAGGATGATTCTTTTTACTTAGCGATATCAGATCAATTGCAATGGCATTCCATAAGAGGAGTATATACGCGTCATAAACGAAAAAAACCTTGTGTTTTTCGTTCATGGTAAACGAGCACATTGTTCATCAGTGCACACGCATACTGAGCTTCCTATTTTGAGCTTGTGACTGATAAGTGCAAATGGACTTATTGTAGAGGACCTTTTTCTCTCATGGGCTTCTATTTTCGGTTTCCCCCGTTGTAAAACAAACCGAGAGCTAACAAGCCCATATTAAGTGTACCATGCGCTATCTTTATTGGAGAATCTCGTTGTTTACGTCATGTCGTCCATCGTTTTCTTGCAAGTGTGCGCTGTCGTTTACATTGGACTTCAAAATAATAGGCGACAGTAAATTCGATGGTTCCCAATAAGCGTTTTGTTTCTTTTTTGGGGGCGGGGTTAGGAAGATGACCATAGCACGAAATCGGATGGAAGCTAAAAATGCGCGGATTTTGACAGTATGTAATAAATGACAATGATGGTTCATATTAACGTGTCTATTTACGGTATTTGGGTGTTACTTCTCGTTAAAGGGAATTCAAAATGCAGTTCATGTCAAGTGATGATGATACACTAATTGGCTAATGGATGTTTTTACTAAACAAACAAAAACAGAAAGAGTCGTGTCTGAAGAAGGGGCCCCGACTGCACTTTTTGCCTTCCTTACTATTTGGGTTACTTATTGCGGGGTTTCCTTTTGTGTATAAGACAGGCATTGGGACAAAAGAAAAAAAAGGGGGGGAGAAGTCAGTTGTCTCTCTTTTTCTTTGTACAATCCTAAAGGCTGTCAATACAACAAAACAATTTATTAAGTTAATAAGACTAGGGTTACAGCTACCCTTGCTAGGACATGAGCCACTGAACTTCATGTGATATAGGTTTTTTACTCTTTTGTTTTTTCGATGATCGCATCAATAAGTGTCAAGATGTTGAAGTTGCTCCAGTCCTATGCTACTTATTTTTTTTTTCCTTTTTCCTACTGAATTCCTTCTTCTCCCTGTTTTTGACAGATTTGTCCGGAACATATCCCCTATTAAGAAGCATCCCGACCCGGAATCACTCTCATGTCCCTTTTACTCCTATTATTATTCATAAGGAGAACAAAAGAGTCAGAAGACACACTGGCTTGGTGCAGGGGCCATGTCTTATCTCGTTCTATTCTTTTTTGTAAGACACATGCTTTCAATGCTCAGCAACATTGACAACAACAAATAAAGCCGTAGTCCATGCAGCCATGAACAAATGCTAATTTAGGATCTCTACTACCTTAAGCATCTCCAAAGTGGAGAGGTGTATTTCCTTACTTTAAGGAATCTCGGTTTTCGGATCAAATAGTAAATGCACAGTCGATCTGTCCAAAAATGGCCATTTTGTACTACAACTGCAATTTCTTTTTCTTTACAAGACATTTTCGCATTTCTTTCGTCTCCATGAGCACGAGTAAGGCAATTGCCATCTATAGACAAGCTCAATACAATGTATGCAATGCAACACAGCAGATATCTAACAAATCAGGTAATATGTGTCATGCACTCCTGAATGGTGGCCGTGCGTTTGCCTCGTCAAGATGAAAAAAAAAAGGTAATTTGGATATTGTTTTAATGGAAAGATGCCAAGATGCAAATGAAGTCTATATATATATATATCATAAATTCGTCGGAGACGAACTCAAGGACATAAAGGAAGAAAATAGAAAAAAAAAGAGAGAGAGAGAGAATGTGGGCATAAGGAAAGTAAAAAAAAGGGCATAAAACACTTCAAGTGTTCTGAATGAAGAAAAATGTAAGAAGATCATGATTGAGGCAAAGAGGTTATCTATATACAAAAAGGAAATAAAGATGCAGAAAAAGCCAGGAGGGGAAAAGAAAAACGTTTTCCCCCGTATAAGAAGAGGCACACACACACAAGAGAAAAAAGAAAAGAAAAGAAACACACAAATCAGTGAGCACAATACAACGGATGCACAACACACGCACACATATACATGCATATATGGTGAAGGTACATACATGGCCATGAGGCCTAAGCCCCGTCACGGATGGACACATACACACATACATAGACGCACATGGAGAAAAGAGCAAAATGAAATCACCACATGCGCGCGCGCACAGTGTAAAAGAAGAAGAAGAAGAAGAGAAAAATAAAGAACAATAACAAAAAGGGAAGAGGAGGAGGAGCAAGAAGAAGAGTAGGGAGAAGTTGGGCTAATAAGGGAAGAATAAGCTTGGGCGTCCATTGAAGGAATCAAAGAGAATGGAGTAAATAGAATTGAAAAATAAAGGAAGAAGAAGAAGAAGAAGAGGTCTGTTTGGCCGATTGTGGAGAGAGAGAGAGAGAGGGAATTTTTTTTTTGTTTTCGCATTTTCGTTGCTTTTTTTTTTCCTCTTCTTTTTTTTTTCTTTTCCTCTTTACTTTGTCTCGATTGGATAGTCGGCGATGCCTCGCGAGGCAGATGGATAATAGGCTTGATTCATGACGGGATAGGTGGACCATCTTTGAATGTCAGCGTTGGAAGGTTTAATGTCAGGCATGTAGGGAAGAGGACGCTGATGTTGAGACATATGATAGACAGCGGTGGGACGATAAACAATGGGGGCGACCAAGGGAGGCGACGCTCTATAGCGAAAGGAATCGGAGGGCGGGGTCGTAGGAGGACTGGGTGGAGAGTCGGTTTCAGAATCGCAGCTGGTGGCAGGTGAAGTAGGAGGATAATTGGTCGGGGATTGATAGGATTTGCCCATGCTTAATTGAAAAATGTCAGAATAAATAGTTCATTACCAGCTATTTTTGAACTCACTTGTAGGCTTTCCATTGCGGGTCATGACATCTTTGATGTCTCGACAACGTGGTCTTACGTGTAAAGGATTTACCACAATCAGGATATTGACAGACATAAGGACGTTTTCCGGTATGCGTACGACGATGTCTAGCCAACGAAGAAGACTATAAAGCAAAAAGAACGCGTTCATTTCTGTTAAGCTTGCTTGTCGGGAAACGGGGATAATAATGTTTGATGAAATGCTTACATCACTGAAAGATTTGCCACAGGATTCGTATTCACACACATGAGGTCGTTCGCCGGTGTGGGTACGGTAATGAACGGTCAATGCTGATCGTTGAATGAATTGTTTTCCACAACCTTCCCATTCACAATGGTAAGGTCTTTCGCCTGTATGGATGCGACGATGTCTCGACAGGTCTGAGCGTCGTGAAAAACGTTTACCACATTCATCCCAGGTACATTCGTAGGGCTTATCATGGTCGCATGATTCTTCGAGATCGTTAAGCAAATTACGGATATCCATAGCAGTAACAAAGTAAGATAGATAGATAGATAGAAACAATAAAGTAAGAGTCTCAAATGAGGTAAGAAGAGGAAGAGAGAGAGAGAGTGGGTTAAACAATGGGCGTATCCCATTTATATAAGCACGAGGGTCACGGGGTTTAAGGTTCTTAGTACACAGCACGTAGCACAAATTTTTTTTTTGGCATGACACGATTATTTGCTACACCACTCTCTCTAAAACCCGTTGCACATAACGCACTACGCACATACACAGACAAGCCAACAAAACCAAAAAAAAAAAAAAAACAGAAAGAGATATGAACAAGGTTTATCTTTTGTTTATGCTTTTTCTCTCTCTCTTTCTTCTTTCTTACTTATTCCGTTATGCTTTTTTTCTTATTTCCTTTCTTCTTCTTCTTCTTTCCCTTTTTTTGTCTGACAAAAACTTTGACTCTCCTTCTTGGGCATCTCTTTTGTTTCTCTTCTCCAGCTTTTTTTTATTCCTGTTCCCTGAGATCTTCCAAGGGATAGAGGAGTAGGAGGAGATATTTTTTAGACTCAAACAAAAAAGTTGCCTTTTTTTTTATTCCACAGACAGCATTATCGGGAAACAGGAGACTCAATAGAAAGGTGTGCCGAAAAGGGAGTTTTGACCAATCCAACTTTTTACTCATGCATACAGAAAGAGTGTCTGAGAGCGATCGCCCCACTTGATCACCAATGGGGTCTGAGCTATCCGACTTTGGCTTGCCGCAACGAGTTGACTGGCTACTTAATTAGTGATGGGTCATCGTGCTGGGCAAAAGGGTAAAAAAAAACTAGGGCTGTTTGAATGAAACATGCGTTATCTTTTTATTCACCAAATGTTCACTTTGTAGGCGCTTGAATCGGGAAGGGAGGAAGGAGGGTCAGGGCAAAGTAAACGGTTATCGTCATCATCTCTTTATTTTTCTTTTTTTTCTTTTTTTTTTTTATTGAACCATAGGTTATACTCCATGCACGCTATCGGGGAAGAATGGGGGAAAAAAGAGAACAATGGGGTTCCAGCAACTGGGCCAACTTTTTATTTTTGTTTTTTTTTCTATTTCATTCTGGGCGTTAATCTTTGTGTAGCCTTGTAACCTATCGCGTGCGGTAGTAACACAGTCTGACTGACTGACTCGAGGTAAAGACGTCACCTGGAAAAGTAGAATCATCTTTTTGCTTTCTTTTTCTTTTTAGTCTTCTCTGTCACACGTTAATAATTTGATTAGGCAACTTATGATAATCGGTGCGTACCTATCGGAAGCCAGGGCACGAGCCACTAAATTTGTTCTTTTACAGCCTTGGTTGGGACTGACTAACAAACTCACTCCTTAAGAGGATGATGATGATACAAATCATAATCATGGCCAAGCACAGATGCATGGAATGAACAAGAGTAAAAAAAAAAAAAAAGGAAAAACAGGAATGATGGCTGTAAGTAGTTCCATCTTTTCCCATTTCTTCTTTTCTTTTTTTTTTTTTTATTTTTTTGCTTTTTCCCTTAAGGCTGATCTACATTTACCCAAGAAGGATTTCCTGCAACAAAAGGGAAAAAGGGAAAAATCAAAAGTCAGATAAATGGACAATAATGTAGGAGTGAAATTGTATTAGTCCCTATTGGCGTCGTGCGACATTAAACGAGGTTTAAAGCGTCATGGGTAAAAAAAAAAAAGGCATGATCATCGTTAGGGTCAATGAATCAATGCGTCTTCCCTTTACTCTTTTAGGTTTTCTGTATGAACCCTTTTTTTTTTCCTTTCTTCTTTTTCCTTATTCAAAACAAGTAGGACAAGTCTACAATGCAAAGCAAGAATCAAAAAGAAAAAAGAACCGGGTCACTACAGACAACATATAAAAAGAACAAACAACATGCAGTGCAAAGTCCGATGTTCCATAGGGAAGGCTCCACATGCACCGATCGAATGTTGTTTTTTTTCCCCGCACTACAGCGTTGGTTCTTCACTGTCGTTCGTTCGATCAAATCACCCAAGCTGAGTTTGATACCACATGGCAAGGTGGTAACACAGACGACGTAATGTCTGTGCCCAAATTTTTTGTTCCTTTTGTTGTGCCTCGTGGCGAAAAATTTCAACAAACGGATTTCTAATTCCGCCCTAACACCCGCGCTGGGTCCATGCATTTACTACTATCTTTCTATTTTTTTTTTGGTTCGAAGCACAGGACCGATCATCGGGGCCGCATTCATTTCCCTTTAAAATACCGTCTTTGACAATCGGAGCGGAGATGCAACAATAGAATAGTCTATTCATCCGCGGGCCCTTGCGCACCTTTTTAGGCGAAAGGGAACTAAAAACAATTCTTACATGCCTTTGTTACGAAGGTTAGCGTTGCATAGATAAGCCTTACTGCAGGTCAGGTCACACAGAACAGAAACAACACCTTCCTTAAATTATCATGCATGAGAAATCATTTGACAAAAATTTCTGATCGCCTTTTTTTTAGTCCTAAATAATTGACAGGAAGAAAAAAACAAATCTATAATCATTGACAGAAATGACACGATCAACAATCCCATTTTTTCATGATTTTCTTTTTTCTTCTTCTTTGCTTTATTTTGCACTGCCTCCAAACTGTTTCTTCCACGTTTCTTCCATCTTTTCATCGATTCGGTTAAACAGATAGGCAGCCCCATTCAACTTGTGACCCTCCAAAATATCACATGTAAATTCGTCGGGAATACGGCGCAGTGGAGCATTGATCTGTCGTGAAATACTTTCAGACGTGTCAGGCATAAATGGAAACATCACGGCTGACAACAAATAGATCAAATTGATTGCCGCATGCACAACTGCATCGCATTTGCCGCGTTGCTCGGCATACAGAGTGTTGCTCAAATTGGATTCTTGCAGGTACAGGTTACCACGCGCGGAAATAGCCATCACAAGAGAAAGTCCCAGTCGAATCTTGACATCTTCCATAGCCTCCACATATTGCTTAAGCAATCCATTGACATCATTAATCAAAGCTACTTCCGCTTCACCCGACAAATCGGCCTTGGGAATCACACTGTCATATTTGGCAATCACAAACTTGATAGTACGGTTCACGAAGTTGCCAAGGTTGTTCAACAGCTCGCTGTTATTCTTGGTAATAAATTCATTCCACGTAAACATAGAGTCGCTCGTCTCCGGGCGGGACGAAAGAAGGTAGTAACGCCATACCGAAGGAGGAATGCCGGTTTGCTCAGCGTTCGTACCAAACACACCCACGTTACGAGACTTGGAGAACTTGCCACCTTCGTAATTCAAATATTCTGTTGTGCTAATGTGATGAACCATGGTCCAATTCTCCTTGGTAGCGATCTCCGAAGCAGGGAAAATCACAGAGTGGAATGGAACGTTGTCCTTGCCCATAAACTGGTATAACTTGACATTCTCCGGGTTCTTCCACCATTTCTCCCAATCATCCGTGTAGTTGGCTGTGATACTAGGGTATCCGATAGGTGCATCGAACCAGACATAAAATACCTTCTCCTCATATCCAGCAAGTGGAACTGGCGTACCCCATTTCAAGTCACGTGTAATGCAACGAGGTCGCAATCCCTCCTTCAACCATGACTGTGTGATATTGATACCATTGCTGGACCATTTGCCTTCTGAGGATGCCTTCTCGAAGAACTTCTCGACATCACCCTGAAGTTTAGCAAGGTCCAAGAATAAATGACGTGAATCTTTGCTGATAGGCGATTTCCCATCCAGTTTGCAACGAGGTTTGATCAGGTCAGTTGCATTCAATAACTTTCCACAGGCATCACATTGATCACCACGAGCATCCTAATGCAACCAAGATTAATACCCCATATTCAGCAATAAATTTAAAATATGTTACCTCGTATTTACATAGAGGACAGACACCCTCAACATATCGATCAGCCAAAAACCTACCCCCGCTCAAGTTAGTTCCCCTGTCATTTAAATCATACTTCCTTACTCACCGTTGGCAATGTTCACAGTATAGCTGGGTCATAGTTTCCTCAACCAAAAAACCGTGTGCATGCACCTTCTTGAAGATAGCCTGTGCAATGTCAGTTTGCTTCTGTGTGGTGGTTCGACCAAAATGGTCAAAGGAGATGCCGAACCACTTGTAGACACTTTGATGGATAGCGTTGTATTTATCGCAAAGAGCCTGACATGATACACCTTCTTCCAAAGCTTTGGTTTCGGTGGCTGTACCGTATTCATCCGTACCGCAAATATACAAGGTATTGTAACCGCGTGCGCGAGAGTATCTGCGTTTTTTTTATTTCCCACATTAGTACATCAACCAACGGGATTTTGACCAAACGTTTTTTACCTTGCAAATACATCTGCACTAAGCGTAGATCCGACAACATTACCCAAGTGAGGAATGTTATTAACGTAAGGAAGAGCGGAGGTAATCAGTATGTTGCGTTCACCGGGAACAGGCAATCTAACAAGTAGCACGGATCAGCCACAGTTCATACTAGGCTACCTGGATACACATACACTTTTCCATTGCCCTGCTTGTTTATCATGATTGCGTTTTGATTCACCTTTTGTGTAGCAGGATTTAGTTCAGGTAAAGGTGCTTGTTGGGTTGGTTTTTTGTCGGCAGGCGCAGCGGCTTTCTTTTTGGGAGCTTTGACAACAACCTTACGTAAACAAATCAGTAAGTTTGGACTTTCCCAAGCAACAAACGTTATTTTCCGCTTACCTGGCTCTTAACCAGCTCCAATGCCTTGTTAATCGCTTCCGACTTTGATAAAACATCATACCATGCAGCCAATGATGGGTATTTCTTGCTTCGGTCATCTGCTTCAGACAAAGCTTCGAACAGAGAACCAAAGTAAATGACGTCTACGAAAGTAAGCTTGCCATCCTGAGAAAGCCGATAGAAAAGTCAAACGTTATTAATGCGAAATGGATGACACTCCATTCTGTCTTACCTTGCTAAACGCCTTATTATACTGTACATGGGCAGATTCAGCAGCCTGAAGACCTTCTTGTGTCTTTTTCTTCTGAAGGACAATGGCGAATAGCTCTTCCTTTTCAACGGCAGCGTTTTGAATCAAAGCAGTAGTTGAACCGTCAAAGTTTGTCGACTTCAAAATATATCTTTTTCGTTCATTCGATCAGTACGGGCCATAGGCACCTGTTTTGTGGTTTACCTGACACCAGCATTCGCGTCAGTCAAGGCCAACTCTGGTAAGACAAGGGACACGACTTCGCTGTTTGACAGATCCACTTTGGCGCCTGCAACATGTGAGGCCAGAATAAGTTTGAGAGCACTGGCAAATGCTTTTGTCGATGGTGTCAACTTGGGTAATGAGATTTTGGAGGTTGCTGTCATTTTCTCAGGGAAAAAAGGGGCGTTGGAACAAAGCGTAAGGGCAACCGCGGGAAATATATCCAATGATCTCAGCTTTAAGCCACATCTCCTCTCGCTCTGGTGCGGTTGGCGGGAATGAGTCACACTTAACCATTAACCATCCATACAGCATGCTTAAAAAGGGAATTGTGTCATTGTCCGGAAGCATCGCGTGCTAACAAACCACTTGAATACTTGTTGCATTCGTGTTATCGTATCCTCTTGTTAATAATACAGTCTTCAAAAAGACGAGAAAGTTTGCTAATACTAGTGCGATACAAGCTTAATGGTTTAATCCTTTGGAGTAAAGGGAAATGGCGAAATATTACATGAATAGGATGCTGGCATTGTAGCTCGCATTATTCTCCTTTAAGCAAAAGTTCTGTATATGATCTTTGCCACGTCAATCGCCATTAGAAATGGAATATCTCAAGGGAATTATGCAAATACTCCATCTGAATGAGAATGGACCAAAAAGGAAAAGAAAGCATATAGTCCCCTCTTTCATATTAATTGCATATGATGGATTATGAATGATGGAAAGCCTAATAATATCTTCCAAGTCTGGGGAATTCCTTCCAACCGTGTCTAGCAGAAAAATGCGTGCTGTCTTTGTTTTTTCTTTTTCGGCTTACGTTGATAGGTATGAGTGAGTAAGGTGGATCGTGACAACAATCTGTCTGATGAATACGCTTGTGAAGGACAAGCAATGTCAAATGTTCCAATCTTGTATTGAACTCTTTCATCCCGCTGGGATAGTTCATGGTCCTGCATAAGAAAGGACTGTCGAATATTTGGTAAAGGGAACCTAGGATTCTCGCTTTTTCTTTATTTTCCATTCTATTTGGTCAACTCGCTGAATGACTTGCTAATGTCTTGTTCAGACGCATTCTGGAAAACAATCTTGCGTTCAACGCCCTTGTCTATATGACGTAACGCGGAACATGGTTATCAGACACTCTTCTTATTCTAATAGGTAAGGAGTGCTTACCGAAACGAGCAAATACGCGAGCTTCTGCACCACTTGCTTCACGAATGAGAATGGGAATTTCGGGGTTTGCCTTTTTGATGGCGGTGTAGTTCTTTGTGATGAATTCTCTATTCACCAAACACTTTGGTTTTAGTCCTTTTTCTATTTCCTTCTTTTTTGTAATGGTGACAAGGTGTTGTTATTCTCTTGTACCTTAGGCCATGGCTGGCAGGGGAATTCTGACAGAAATGAACACGGAGTTCCCGGAGACCTTTACCGAATGCAGACATTGGAAGAGTGGGGGGAGTTGTTTTTATTTAACTTGCACTGTTGGGTGTTTGCGCGAAATTAATCACAGACGCCCGGCCCCCGCGGAGCTCAACTTAAGGTGGCTTCGCTTGCCTCCCTTGGAGAGGGGGTGGAAGAAAGAAGCTGGAAGGTGTGCACATATGAAATGAGCACGAGACAACACTTAAATTGTGTAATTGATCCAAAGTAGATATGCCCATCCTCTAATACTTCACTAAATTCTTTTGATCTTGTCTGCTTATTGCCTCATCTTTGTCGGACTTCATGCATGGCTTCGAAAGAAAATGCTCAACCTTCTAAAAGCGGGTGGTACATGGACAACATCAATCAGATGGCGTCAGTTTTTTCTTATTTTGCTTAGAAAACCGTATCAAACACAAGAGGTTTTGTGTGCGCACGGGTGCAGCGTGAAACATACGTTTCTACATCCCCCTCTCTCCTTTCGTCCATGTTCAACCTTACAACAGTACCTGCAAGCTTTCCATAGGCAGCTGACAAAGCACCATGACCTACGATGACTTTGTCCAACAAAGGTTTGAAACGCTACATTGAGGAAAAAAACCTTCGACTATTCGAATTGTTACAGCGCCTGCACGGACATCCCATTTTCAACCTGTTTCTGTCGCACCAAATTGCCAATGGCATGATAGACATTGATGTTTGTCCGACAGAAGAATAGTCTAATGAAAGCATATTCAACTTTAACTATCACCTTTTTTTTAGTGTTTTTGCTGAGATCATTATGCAACTGTCCTACATCAGAAAAGCAAGATCTCAGGTGCATTTTACCCGTCATTTAATTAACTTTCTTAAAAGTATAGGTACAAATCAGTAAAAGCAAAACTCTGCTTTCGCACAAAACCGCATTCTTAGTTTCTCCGCTAAAAGGTTTCGAACAATTGGATACCATTATGTCTTATTTTACCACGCGCCTCTGATATTGCACAGAAGTAACATGAGCATTAAATACGTTGCATTGGATAAAGACCTCGCAATTGCCAAACGTTTCACACGAACTTTTAAACAATATCGAAATTTCTTACAGCTAAGCCCATATGAAACATGAGGATAACGATGAAAGCGATAGGCCCGTCATGACATTTTGAAAAAATGCATGCTGTTTGTCGTTACGTAGCTATCTCTTCTATTTTGAGTTTATCTCATCTTTGCTTTAAAACCGTTTTGTTCGATGAAGTTGTCTATATTGACGAAATAACTGAGTTTTCATGCTTGTGTGTCATAAACTTGGAACATATCCTGTCTGTAGAAACGTGTCAATCCCCGTTTACCGTCAACTGAACGTGTATTTCTTCATCATCGCTCACAGTATACAAATCACTAAGGAATGATTCACCGAAAAAAGAAAGAGACTAGCTTGCTGGAAACTTGTCTATAAGAGCCATCAAAAGCTCCATCGTGTAATGAGCATCATTGCCTAAATATGACAAGGGACATGGGAATTAGAACTGGTTCGTGCTCTGTTCTTTTTGTGTAACATGCTACCCTTGCCTGCATTATGTAGACACCAGTGCTCAATCTCAAATTCCGCCAATATCTTCCCCAAGGACGGTGGATTATGAAGATTAGAAATCGATGCAGCATATATAGTATCTGTGTTCAGTATTGCAACTAGAGCGCTCTTGTTGACATCAAGTATATCCTCCTCGCCCGCGTGCCCAGGCCAAAGAAATTTGTGTTGTTGCAGGTATTTCAAATCACTATCAAGACCATGACCAACCAAAACGAAGCCACCGTCACGCTGAGTAGCCCAATCCAAATCCTTTTTGAATTCTTCCAACGCTTGTTTGAGTGTGCACCAAACAGAAGTGCCGAACTGGAACCGTAGCTTATGATCATCCACATATTTACCATTCTGAAGATGTCGATAAGTGTCGACCAGATAGTGTTGGTCCATGTATTGGTCAATACGCGTGTCATACATACTCCATCCAATTTCAAGTAAGATCGAATGATCCTGTTCCCATGCTTCAATATCGATGGAGAATAACACGTATTGTCTGTCCTCAATCAATGATTTGGCTTGCTTCCACATATTCTTCGCCTCATGCATACGCTCTCGTCCCTTATTAGCTTTGCTGACGTTACGTAGCCAACGTTGGTAGACATTTCTGTCCGTCATAGCAGCATATTTAATATCGGTGTAAGTACGCGGATTCAGAGGTTCGATTGGTACGGGCACCGTGGCACCCACTTTCGAAATCAAGTACTCGCTCAGAATTTGTCGTAACCGAGAGCATGCCGATGGTGTGATAAGCGTAAACCATACACCATCGGTATCCATGCCTAAATGTTACAGTCATCGTAAAGGAAAAGAGTAACTAACATGTCATGTCATACCAGCATGTAAAATGATGCCAGTTGTCTTTGCATTCGGCGCAAAAAGGTTTTTTGGATCAAAGAAGTCTCGTAATGCTTCGAATGAAGCAAAATTATAACTTCGGTATTGTTGAAACCAACTGTCTTGGATGTCTTTCCACTGAAAGTAGTAGTTGCCAGCGCTCATTGTCTTCAGAAAGTGTCAAGAACGGAGTTACAACCCCGACAACTGGACTTTTGTGTGTCCTGAGGAAAAAAATGCAAGCTTAAAAAGTTTGATCACTTCTTCTGCTGCTGGAATGAACGTCGTGATTGCTGCAAAATCAAATGTACGCAAGTCAGACATCATATGTACCATGATTTCTTGCTAAAAGTGTATCTATCCTTTGTTGTTGGCGCGAGCTTAGCGTAAGAATGGTTTCAATATTAAACTCCACTGTCAACTATATCATCCATGATGCAACCAATAATTAGATATATCCGCAATCTAACGGGTGCCTCCAATTTGACTGGTCTACTATTTATTGGCTACTATTAACTGTATTACCGGATTTGTTGTGAAAACAAGACGAATGCTTGCCTTCATTCTCAATAAAATGCATATAAAGGTTACGATGAAGTTTATCGCACATGATCTGAGAACATATTTTCTAACGTCGTCCATTGCTTAATAAGTGAGTCGTACGTTGACGTTGCAAGAACATCGTTTCTGGCTTTGATCCGTTCATAAAGGACGGGGCAATCGAGCGAATCACATGGGTGGTCTATCCCCGACTGGACTTTAGAGCAGTTGTGGCATATCCGAAGCATATCGCTAAGCTTTCGTTGTGTTTGTGATTGTCTCGAAACTAGAACAAATAAGGATTGTTCCGGTTCCTTCTGGCAAGCTAAGCAAATAGCTAACGTAAAAATAAAAGTTAAACACTGATAACATTGTTTCTATTTAGTACGTACGGAGATCTGTCAGCTTTCGACAAACAAGACAATGGCTACTGATGTAATATTGGTCGATCCGATTAACAGCCTTTCCTTCCTTATGTCTGGCATAATAGGATAATGACAACGCAGCTGCCTTTTGGGACCGAGGCATTTCGTCATACCATGCCTTGATATCTAGTGCAGGATACGTTCGTAGTTAATTTCCTTGCTATTAACTACTGGTAATTACCTATTCCAATTAACTTGAAAACCCTTTCCAGAGGTGGTATGATTTGTTTTCGGATATAGTATTCCGCGTCAAGTCGAAGAGAACTGCGTTGTTAAATAACTTTTAGCAATCATATCTTCACCGGTCAGATATGTTAACCTACGTATTCCATAGCAACGCCTCTGGTCTGACAACCTTCTCTTTCAACTTTGCATTAGGGCCACGGTATACAACCACATACGGCACTCGCTCTCCGTATTGTGGTTCTGTGCGTGGGTCGATGGACATCTTGGCCAAAGCCACTTGTGCACCATGTGGCAAACCTTGTGTTGAATACGAACCCAGTCGGACCTCTTTAGCAATGATGAAATCTTTCAGAGGCACACGGTTAGAAAGGATTTTTGTCCACTGTTGGTATAGATATTGTTTCAGTTCAGACATATCTTGCGTCTTAAAAAGTATCCTGTATCAACAATAGAGGAAACGTAAGCATAGATCGAAGTAAAATAATAAATAATAATAATAATCATTCTCCTACTTAAGACAAGCTTTTAAGATCTTCTGCGTCGCGGGTGTCCCGTCCCTTCTTACAGTTTCTATCCCCTTTGCCTCAAATTCGGGCATGTCATCCGTCGGTTTTTCGTACTTAAAGCCGACATATCGTTTCTTGGCAAGAAGTACACAAGGATGATATACCTATGCATGCGATTGTTTAACAAGCGCATTTCTGTATAAGGGTAACGATACCTTCTCGAACTTCAGTTTTACCGGCGCTGGGTTCATCTTGGTGACCGTCGCCGCGATTTCATCACCAATAGCAAATGCTTCATCACGCGTTTTACCCGGTAAATACACAAACACGCTATCAGTATCTCCATAAACGACCTTGGCACCCCATTTGTCAGTCTGCTCGATGATTTTAATAGCCTAAGGAAGTTGTCAGTACAGGCAACATAGGTCCTTGTAGTCAATGATAGCAGACTTTTTCTAACGTCTTCCTTCCGGTTTCCACGATACTATCCGCAATCTCAACAGCAGGCATTCTACCAGAAAACGTAGCAGATGTATAGCCATAGGTGACATTGGCTATATATTTTAGCGTCCGCTGCCGAGCATCCAGCTTCCTCAACAATCCCTGACGCGAGTCATATGATGATAAATACATAGAATGCTTCAAATTGATTCTACAGAAGGTTACCTTGTCATCTTGGTAGTTTTTCATCGAAGTTTTCACCATAACTCTGGTATCCAAAACTTCAGTTAACATTCTCCCCAGTACACCTTCCCGAATCGATCTCTTTACGTAAATAACTCCATTGGGCGATACTACAAGCAGTTTAGCACCAGAATCCGTTTAAAGCTTATACGGTTTACCTGTGAGATAGTCCTTCAAAACTCCTAGTAAACCTTCAGGCAAATCCAAATTCCCTATACCGAACTTGGTCGAATCTCCAGGAGCGCGAACTTTCCCAAGACATGTCGAAAAGCTATGATAGAATGTCAGATGCCATAGAGATATGAATGTAAGACGTGCCAATAATTGTACGCAATCATAATTGATGGGTATAGAGACTGAAAATCCAAAACAAGCAAGGGGCTGCTGTAAAACTGAGAGACTGGCTCCATAATCATAGGTAGACACTCAATTGCTCGTTGCTGGCCAACCTGATGATATGACGTGTTAAGGAACTCACTAACTGTAGAACGCAGTATTCATACCTGTTTACGGCTGGGAGTGATAAGCATATAATTTTCTGGTTTTGCAATGCGAAACATCACTGATTCAACCTTAAATTGTGAACCGCGAGTTATCACGGAATAAAAGTCCACTCCAAAGACTCGCGCCGATTCTGATGTCCTATTCACTACTTCTGATACATCCAGTATATCTAAATTCATCTGAACGCGATCCAAGTAGTAGCGAAACAGGCGATATCTTGATATAGCAGGCCCTACGGTGTACCATTTTGTTAAAATGTCCTGACTATAATGCGGCATTCTAATCCAGTAGCTTTTGTTAATAACAACGTATTATTCATGACGATGTACACGGTCAAACTACATACCGATGATGAAGGACATGGTAAGCTATATTTTCGAATGTGTAACTCGTCAAATCTATCTCGCTCCGCATCAGGCGCCAAACATTCATCATATGACGTCCAGTAACGCGAAAAACTGCAGCTTTGCGGAATCCCCACCGATCATAATTGATGGTATTTGCAGAAATTCTTACCCTGGACAGATCGTTTATCACATTAATATCTACAAAGACGTGGTTATTTTGTCTTCTCCAAGCTATCACAAGTTACCGTAAACTTCTCCTCTTTCAATAACGTATCCCCAGGACGAATTATGAAGTTCGTATCCCACGAGAAGATCTGGGTCGTAAAGTCTGACTTTATCAATCAGTGTGTGGATTAAGTTTTCTTCGTTTTCCACATAAGTAATATCAACATCTATTGCAAATACGAGTCATGAATGAAAGATATCATGAAACCGAGCTTTTATTAGAGATGCTTTACCATTAATGCCAACCTTGGATATGTCAATATCGTGCATGGCAATAATTCCAACATGGTAACCTTCCTGGAAGCCATTGGAGGTTATGTGTTCATTTTCAGTCTGTAAACACCAAAAAATTGCCTGTATCACATCATGCTTTGGGTCTGGGAGTCGGCCACTTGCCGAATTTGCTGTGGTAGGTTAACAACGAATGGATATGAATAGCTATATGTAACTCACCATGTATCTCGAGACTAAACAATTCCAGATAATCTCTGACACGAGTTACTTTGGCTTTTGGTTTGGAAAGGCTACATCGGAAATCGTAGGACTTCGTCAAGTAGGATGCATCAAGCTATTCATCATTGGTCATGTAAAAGTCACTTAACGGCTTCAGCCTTCTTACCTGCGATTGTCGACTGATCCTTTTTTTCTCTCTTTCCTCGGTACTTTCCTTGAGCCATTCATTGACTTCACGCACCGTAGGTGGGTCTTCAGCTAAAGACCAGGTTTTGATACGAGATGTTTTCCATAAGTTCTGGTTAATGGTTGTTTCAATACCGGCGTTTTCATCCTGTTCTTGCAGATGTTGAGCGCTTTTGGAAAGAACCTTAAGTCCTTTGCCAGATGTCGTTTTAGAGAATGATGGTACATCTTTAAGATTACTATAGTAAGGCTCCTGATAAGTTACTGCTGGTTTAGCAACCGGGGGAGGTGCCTGGTTATATACGTATTTCCGAGATTTAATCATCGGTGGAGTTCGTTGCTGACCAGGATCCCGGATACGCCTGTGTTCTTCATTTGGAGATAGTGGTACTGGCGGTTTGACATAAAACGAATCTCTTTTTTCCCTGTCTTCGGCAATTGGAGACCACATCTCTTGAATGGACCGAGTAAAATAAGCCAGTGTCTCTTCGTTACTGCTAGCTGTATTTCGTCTTTGTAAGTTACAAGGTGTGTAGTCCTCCAGCCCATCAAGTTCGGAAGAGCTCTGTAATACGTCCTTGGAGTATTTCGGTTCCTCACTGATGTCTGCATTAAGAGATGCTTCAGGCATTGGATGATCATTTTGCCTTAATTGTTCCGGTTCGTAGACACAGTAAGAAGAAAGTGGCGTGCCGCACCCATGATAATTGGATGTCTGTGATAGGCTACCAATGTTCTTAGAAGATGATTGTATGTCATCTTCTTCCTTTCTTTCTGTATCGCTATCACAATCATTATCTAACGACGTGTAGTATTCTTCAAGCATATTTGCTATTCGCCTATTGTTTTCGACGTGGATAGACGATTTCAAGCGCCTTAGCTTTTCCTTTTCCTCTTTCTTACTCTTCCCAGTCCATGCTCTCTTTAAAACTTTTCTTAATTTCTCCAAATCAGGTACAGAAATATCATCACTTTCTCCAAGATGATTATCGTCATCAATTGCTCCATCGTATTGTGGTATGTTTGCCCTTTTCCTTTTAGCACGGCTAATATAGGACGTATCAGAGCTTTGCATGCATCAAAACAAAGGCGAACCACTTACTTGGATGGTGATGGCGGGATCTCACTCACACCTAGATCGTTAAAAAAGCTATCATCTAATCCACGAACCGGCCGAAGATGCAAACGATTGATTTGCTCTTGTCTGGCTATTTCAGTCTCGAAATCCAGTTTTCGAGGTCTTTTCGCAAAACAGTTAAGACCGATTTAGTAAACCAAATACACAATGTGATTACCTAAACAAAGCTTCTTCATGATCATAATCGCTATCATGATCATAGTTCACTGTTAAATGAGGACGTTGTAATGACGAGGGTTCATGTAGGCCAGGTTCTTTAATCCATCGAGAAATTTCTTTCTCTTCTTCTCCTTCTTGCTCATCCTCATTTTCTAGTTGTCTTTTCCCATCTTCCTCCTCCAGCATGGCTAATAGCTCTTCTTGCTGTTCAGATATTTCATTCTCCAAAAACGACGGAGAATTAATAATATGATGATCAACCTGTGTCATAGTTGTTTCGGCTAAATCACGGTATCGAGAGGGTGTTGCCATGACTTTTGATAACATGAATTTATCTTCAAGGGCTGAATATTGGTATCTATCTTCATGTACATCGCGAGAAGATGAGGGAAAAGCATTTTGTTTGTTTTCTTCCGGCTGTTCTGTGGTTCGATACAATGCATTAACCGCCTGGAACGCCGTTACAACGTTAGGAAATGTCTTTTGAGCCTCGTCACTCAAGTTTCCCTCTCTCTCAATCATATCTTGAATCATAGCTCGTAAATCAGCTTCGTTTGACCAGGTATTGTTAGGCAAGCGCTCTTCGGGTATCGTCTGAGATGGAATGAGGGGATCACCTCGTGATTCTCTTCGTTTCTGTTCGTCCATCCAGATAGTAGCTAAAGAGCTGACCAGTTTTTCATGATCAATATCCAGTTTTAATTCTTTTCCGATGACGGCGTGAATATCACGTTCTTTCAGACTGCAACGGTTCAAGATGGATCCCACTGTGATATCAAGCTCAAGCTCGCAATAGCTGGATCGCTCTTGTTCAGATTGATGATCGGGAGAAACTGTTTCTGCTGTGTATAAAGGATGATCGGCAGAATAAGAATATGACTGACTTAGGTATTTCGCCTTAGGTTCTTCCATCAAGGGTTTTCGAAATTTCAAGGTCATATCTCCACTTTCTTCTGCCACATGCACCCAGTCCATACCGTACAAGTTATAGTCCATCATAAACTGCAATTCAAATGGTATATGTGCCTCGTACGGTTGATAGGACGTGCCCATTACTGCACCACTCTGTAAAATGTCAATCGCGTGTTTTTTGTCCCCAGGGTTAAGGAGATATATCTTGAGGAAGGTTTGGTATCCAGCATAATATCCGTAAAAGGGTACACCCTTTACTAACATTATAGCAGCAATGTACTGACTATCATTGATCGCTGTTGTTTTGCCTTGTGCAAGACTTAGAGCCTGATTCAATGAGAGACCGAACTGGTAAATGTCGTGTAAGATCTGATCGGAATCTTCTGATTCTAATGTATACGGTACAAAGAAATACGGATACACCTAACCAAAGCAGTAGGCTACAAATGACGCTCTAGTTCACGGCCAATTACCTGATGTACATGCATACATGCTTTTTGACCACCTGGTGTTGAGCCAAAGATCCGAATAACTGGTACTTTCCTTAAAGGTGCTTCTCCGAATGGACAAAAATGGCGATCTAATGGTCCAGGCTCAGCAAGGTAGTGATCTATGTTTGTAATACGTATAGAAATGTAGCAGTTCATGCGACGGAGACTTTTATGATCCAGAAAACAAAGAAAATCAAAGAATTTGACCTGTCTTACTTACGGGCACAGAAAAATAGAGGAGACTGATAAAGTACTGACAGATCACATCCAATGGCTTTTTACACAAAGCAACCTCCTAAGCTTGCGCCTTACAGTATTATCGGAGGTCATTTTATATGTGTATTCTGATGTTCATGCAAGAAATGGCGAAAATCTCAAAAAATTCGGTAGCCAAGGATTTGCCATGGCAACAACGTTCTGGAAGGCACATCCTTAACCCCTGGCAGCAACACCATCTTCATTAGAGCAACGGACCAAAAAAGGAAATTGCGTTATTCTAAGCAAAGATTGCAAAGAGTGGTTACAGTAACGCTCATTCTTCCATAAATCTCTTCATCCATCCAAAGTTCATGCATATATACAGCTGCCCTGTGTGTGGATTATTGGTCTCAATCATTCATAATCTAATTGCGCCCAATTTTATCCAGAACATCCATAAGAATGGGTCGACTATTTTTATATTGAGCAAACACTGAATGTTTACATTAAGGATTTGTTCTTCCACGTTGACCTGATGTAACAAAGTTAGGTTATTTTGTCTTTTCCTTTGTTCACAATGGACTTACTTTCGATAACTCCAGTGATATCGATATCCCCCTTTTGATCTCGAACCTTCGTTAGATGTTGTAGAAAGGTTTCTGCAACGATCGCAGGTGCCCCAACAGACTTAGCCAGAGACACCATGTGCCCAACATCCTTTTGTGCCCCCGAGATGGGGAAATTAATTTGGTTATAGTATGTTTGTTTGATCATCTTGTCACTGTACAAACTGAAAAGAGAATTCGGAAACAGAAGCTGCACAAGCTCTTGGAATCTATCTTGACTTAATCCCGAGGCCTCGGCAAGCGTCAAACTTTCCGTCAGCGAGAGAAGGATGCCGGAAAATAGCATATTACCACATAGTTTTAGTCGTAGTGAGTCGGATGGGTCGTCTCCGATTTCTACGTGCTTCTTCCCGATGACTGGAATAAGAAAAGGAATGACCACTGAACGCGCGCTAAGAGAACCAGCTATCAACACCGTCAGATCCGCCGAGGCAGCTTTAGAAGGAGGGCCTAGAATAGGACATGCGACATAATGCACGTTGGCAGCAGCAGTTTTCTCATATAGTCTTGTGGCTGTCGTAGGAGAGATGGTCGATTGATCTACCAAAATGGTTCCTGGTTGCAGATTGGCGCGAAGTAACTTATCGACTGTTTCTTCTACCGCTTCATCATCAAACAAGCAGGAGAATATGATATCCGACCTGGCGCAGGCCTCTACCGATTGTGCAATTACCACCTTGTGGGATTTCTGTACGTCGATCGCTTTTGCTTTTGTTCGATTATAGACTAAAAGAGGCGGATAACCGCTTTGTTCGAGATGATCTGCAATATGGCCGGAGATGGGTGCTCCCATAGCACCCAGACCAATGTAGGCACACTGTCTGGTAGGGTTGCCAAGCATTATAATACAGTGGATAAAGGAGAAAAGACCCGTTTTTTATTCCTCAGATATTGTGGGAAAATTCTTTAAACTGACGTTACACAGAGTTGGACCAGGCACACTGAAAAACCCGTATGTCATCGTTCTCAAAATAGCGAGATAGATGGTCACCAATACGCTTATTGAAGTTATCACACACACCAGTGACCAACTTTTTGTATGATATACTTTTATGCCAATATGACAGCATAGTACCGATAACGAGGGCAAAAATTGCAGCAGTGAGACAAAATCAAACGTCCATTAACAGATATTGCTGCAAAACGGAAATATGCTACTGGTGCCTTCTGTATAATTATCACATTATAGCCATTTAGTCTGTCGAGTAGAAACAAGCATTGGAAAGCTATGGAAGCAAATTGCTTTGCTTAAGCTAAACATACTGGAATTGACGCAGGCATTTTTCAAGCCCATACGTTCAACGAACGGCGGAATAGATAAGTCACCATTGCATCATTTTAAGCTTTGCTGCAGCGATTCTTTTTCAGCTGATAAACACATATTCTCTAAGGAAGCCGCTGCGACCCGGTTTTAAGTAATCAGTTCAAGAAGCAACCGGAAAACAACCATCAGTTAAGCTTCCAAAAAGATTTAAACCACTCTCTGAAACTGAAGCGGCCAGTTTTGAGGCATTCATTCAAGAAATCATAGATACCATTCAAAGCAATGTATCTTGATCAAAAGAGACTACCAATACAAAGGGAAGCTGAAAATTTACAATACTACTTGTTTATGGCTTTCAGACGCGAGACATTACCATCAACCTGCAAACAATGGTATGGCTTCTGGTCCAGAATGACAAGAAGTGGTTTCGTCACGTCTCAATGACGAGCACGATGAAAAAAGGCCCTATCTTATTTGCTTATGTCGTGGACTTTTTCATATTCAATGCATAGGCACGGAAATGCAGTAAGGAAAGCTACAGTCAACGGATTAAAACTTCAACCTCTCGGAAGAAACGTGATGCTTATGGCTATGGTGTCTATTTCTAGTCTGTTTCCTGTTCTGACAGTCGTCGACATACCTCTTTATGGTTGTTGAAGACTTGACTTCGCGAATATGCTCATGTTGACGGAAAAAAGCTCAAAAAATTAAAGAAAGGCCCAAACGCAAGTGGTTAAAAAGGCTCGAGGATGCATGTTGTCTTGGTTTCTAAAATACGAATCATGCCAAATAGCGTACTGAAATCATGATCATACGGCTACCATAAACATGCAAGAGGTTTTTATAGCTGATGAGCGATAAGAAGGAAAGACCACAATGGCTCCGGTGACATAGGTGAAATTCAAAACTATAGAAAGAATGACTATACTATTCCTTGGCTTGTTGTAATGACGTTAATGGAAACTCATGTTCGGCCAATTCGGATGGTAATTTCCTCACTTGCGACGGCTAACATGACTTTCGCACAATGGGTGGGTAGTTTTTCCTACATCAACAGACCATTGCTTCTGAAGATTTAGCTGGAAGACCGCATGCTTTGTCCTGTTCTCAAAATTGAGACTATGTTATTAACTGAGAAAGAGAATTATCTTGTTGCATGACATGGCGAACAAAATTGTTACCAAGCGATCTACAATTTTCGATACACTTAGTTAAAATAAACAAGAAAGCAAGATATATTACTTGACAAGTTTTGTAAGTAAGTTAATGTTTATTTCTTATCAACAATTTACCAATGAAGCTGAAACAACAGAAACACATCAACATTGAATGCTATTTTTGGTCAAACAGAAAAATCAGAGTTGGCTTATATGTATACATGTGGTAGGCGTACCGCAGACTTTATTTCAATCTACAGCAGCAGATGCGCTAAATCCTGTCGTCAGGTCGCATCTTGTTTGGACCGAGTATTATATACGCCCACATTTCTTATAACTTTCAATTATTAACCATGTCATTAAGCAGAACATCATTTTGTTTACATTGTGATAGAATGAAATACTTCGAGATCTGTAATGCAGATGCAACATAGGTAAACATACTAAAGAATATGTTTCTCGCTTTCTTGGCACTGTTGCACGCATCTCATGTATTGGAATCTGAGGTAGATTATACAAGCTGGTCGTCGCTAATAATGTACCTTCTTCTGTATTTGCTAATTCGTTTGCAGCCAGTCTATGCACTCTGCTTCCAAATTTTCACCAGGGCAACCAATGACTGGTACCCATCCAACCAAAACTTTATTGCGGTATTGCTGCTCACCGTATTTCCAGCCAAGAGAAATGGTTGTTTTGCCGTTGAAGAATTCAATGATAGTCGAATGGAGATTTGCACCACTATTCCATTGCCGCGTTGATCCTTTGCTACTAGGTTACTAGCTTTCTATTCAATTGTCGTTGAACTGTGAAATTGTCATATACGCTTGATAGATTCAAAGTGCATCATAGAGCTATACATGTATAGACTTGCTTTTCTGTTTGCTTTTTGTTTCAGTCAGCCACATGTAGAAATTCACAGCAACAAACCGTAACAGTGATCATTTAGGTCTCCCATTAGACGGAGTTTAATTTTCATGGGAACCAGACCTATTCTTCTTTGGTCTGCAGCAGTAAGAGTTATTCTCACAATGACCCATTAGAGAAGTAGAAGAGAAGACTTTGCTGATTAAAGTGTTGTGTTTCTGTGAACTTCCTTGTTCCTGTACTGGAAAAGAAGAGCTATCTTAATAAAACGTCAAAGACGAGAACGCTTACGAATAGTCACGTCAAGCATCGTTTTCATCATTATCTGGTATCGTGCCGGTTTTTTTTGTCGTGTCACAATTTGCTACAGTTTTATTTACGGACATTCAGTTTATCTAAGGCCCTTATTTCAATATCTTTGCCCTATCAATTCCATGTCACGAGTCGAGCAAGGTGCGGAAGCAGTTGGATAACTAATCTGGACAAGAATTGGATGTGGATGTTTGCCGAGATGGCTTATTCTTGGAGTATATCCTTTCCAACTAGGGTTAATATGGGATCGCTTTATACAGTGGATACCTCGTTCTGTGGAAGGGAAAAGCTTTATGCTGTGAATCACTTCCCTCATTAAGTGCCGCCATGAATAAACAAGCATAAGCTTTTCTGGAAAAATCATTATACAATGCGCTCATGCTCTTTTCTTTTGATCAGTTTTATAAAGCTTAATAAAACGTAGAAAGAGTGAGAGAAGATGAGATTGATTGATAATTACATAAAGCGATTCTCAGGCAAGAGGGAAAAGCGGAATGTCCTCGTCCTTGTCTGTCAAATACCTGTATTTGAACGGAGAAAATAAACTTTTGGTATGTCTTTCTACGGAGGTGGTACAAAGCGCGTTTGGCTTCGGCCTGATCACGTAGAGTGTCATACGCAATATACACCTCTGGATAAAATAAAACACTCAGCAGTAACCATAGCAGCAGTATGACATATAGCATACCCACGGAAAAAAGAGAAAGGTCACGCCACCAACATCACGACAAAATCTTTGACACAAACCAGTTGAGCTGTAAGATACAAAGAATACCGTTGGATATTCCTCTCTTTAAGTTGCGCCCAATCGCAAGCTACAAAACAAAATTCAAGAACGAATCTGTTCCGAAGGAATGCTAGTCCCGCATATATCGGGTATTCTGCAGCAGCCTTATTTCGGAAAAGCGAGTCCTACAACGGGAAGCTCAGTTATACAACATAGATCACTCCAATTGGCAATCGTTCCCATTTGTCATGTTACCATTGTGCTATTATATATATTTTTTTAGTCTCTTCTCACGGAAGCTCTACCGAATATAAGAAACAAGGAAAAGACTCCATAAGCTAAACAAGAATAAAGATGCAAAATCTCGGTAATATGCCAAGGTGAAAACAAGTCTACAACAGCCTGCGGCTATGTAAGATCTGCGCATTCTCCCATTGCAGCAATCTATTAAAATGGCATAGGTAACCAGGTGGAAAAGAAAGCTTTTTTTTTTTTGCTCTTTTCCCGAATAGCCGAGTGATCATCGGATAGAGTTGCTACTATCAAGTCTAAATAGCACAGAATAGCTCTTTCAGCCTAAAAATCAGCAGACAAAAAGGTTGATCGCACAATTCGTTGCACAAAGGCCAACATCGTGGCACGGATATGACGCGTGTTGGCTGACCGCAACGAATACGAGGGGCGTGTGGACTAAGGAATAAGGAACAGAAAGAAGATGCCCTTGTATTCCAGTCATTATTATGGCTCCATTCATTGACCAATATAATCGGGCATGGAAGTATTAAAAGTATTACTTTTTTTTTCTTCAATTTTTCATTTTTGCATATATTACTGCTTACTTCAGAGACAATTTGTAATTCATGCAATAATGAAAGTTTTTCATTGCTGAGAGAGGGCGATAAACGTGAGGATAAGTGGAGGATGGCGAAAGTGGAGCATATTAAAAACAGAAACAAGGGATGAAAAGTGTTTAGGGGCATATACATTAAAGGAAGCATAGACAAGGAAGAGGGGTGTTTTAGAATAAGGAAGAGTAGGGGAAGAAAGAAAGCAAAGACACTATAGCACATCCACGCGCGACGTCTTTTTGCCGCCCATGATATTCTTGAAACCACTCCACCATCGACTTACAGTAGAAGAGTTATTAGACGAGGAAGGAGTGTTTTTCTTGGATTCACTGTCGGACTTGGACCGTCCAAACGAAAAGAAAGATCGCCGACGGGACGTCGAAGGATTGCATGGATCGGTTGTATCTGACTTTTTTGACTTGAACAGACCTCTGATAGCTGACGTGAGAGATGTATGAGAGGGAGGAGGCGTGGCTGCTGGTTGCGGAAGTTGATCTGGTAAAGATTCGGCATGCGGGTCGTTAGTTGTGTGCTTCCGTCCAAACCACGAACGAGGACTTGAAAAGAAGGATGATTTAGAATCCTTTGGCAAGAGTGGACTTGTTTCGTTGATGCTTTCTGCTTTGGAGTTTCTTCGGAAAAAGTTTCTAACAGCCCGATATGCTGATGATGAAATGGATAATGATGATGCGGTGGATGCAGATGAGGATGATGTGTTGTTTGCGCCTGATAAACCCAATTTAGCCGAAATAAACGCTTTTGACGCGTCGACGAAACTTCTTGTTTCGTTTGATGAGGTTGGGGTAGAGGATGAGGGGGACGTTTCGCCACTGAACAGCTCCCTGAGTGTCTGGACCGTGCCCTTCCTGATCTCCAGACTTGGTAATCGTTCAGAAGGAGTGGCACAATCGGATTTGGATGTGGATGAAAACAATGATCGGAGGGATTGGACAGTGCCTCCTTGTACAGAATTCAGCAGCGTTGCTCCACTCGTGGTTGATTCGCTTCTACTTCGAACGGAGGGCGATTGTGTCGAACGGATTGAGTGACAAGCACTATCCTGCTCGAACGTGGTACTGGATGCTTTGCTACTTGCGACGGAAGGTGTCCCGCGCATACGGACTACATCACGAGGATCCGCTTCGGCCACCGGCAGAAAATGACAGTCGTTGTGAAACGGGAATGCAAGTGGCCGAGGACATGAGTACACCAGGTCCGGGTTGCGAGGCGGCTGATGCTGCTTAGTCCGATTAGAAGATTTCTTTTTGGGTGGAGGGGGAGATAGGGTTGTAACGGAATCAGCTGTTATGCTTTCTGTTGGTTCACTGATAATAGATGATGATGATGTTGTTTCTGCAGCTGAACTTGCATGTTCCGTTGTGGGAGAAGTGGAAGTGGAGGAGTTATAGCCGCTGTCAACTCCTGATGTAGTGGATGAAAAGGATGGTTTCTTTTTCGTGGAGTTAACCCTATTACGTCGTAGCACTTCATAACGTTCATATCTTGAACTTGAAGCGTGAAACATTGTACCAAGAAAGAAGGCAAGAAGAAAAAAGAGAAATATATACTAATGAGAAAAAGAGAGAAATGGAAGCAAACAATAATGAGACTATTTTTTAAATCTCCCTTTCCCTTGACTGTTGCACGAACCTATTGCTAAACCAAAAAGGTGCACGACACACACACATACAGATATAACACACATACACACAAACAACGATGAGGTCAATCTGGGATACTTTTTTCCTTTTCCTTTTTTCTCCTCTCCCCAAATTTAAGGTTTCCCCTATACTAAACAGATCCGGAATGCTTCTTTACTTTTTCATCCATTTTGACATGCATAGCAACGGCACACATTCATTTGATATTTTTTTTAGTAGCATAGCGAAATTAGGCAACACAAAACCCCGACTTGTAGCCATGTGTTTCATTGCCCCTTTTCCTTGGATCAGGTCATGCATACCGTCCGATCAATCGATTCGTTCATAATGATATTCTGGTGGTCCCAATAAGGCCGCCAGGGTTAATGCCAAAGCAATCGTCAAACTACTGCACCAAGTCACCGCAGCAAGGATGAAGGATAGGTCATAACGTGTACCTGCAACGAAAATTGTACTTGTACTGAATAGATACGCAACGACAAACATCGCCACGGCAGCCGGGATAGCTAAAATGAAATTCTTCGTTAGTCCAAATAGGAAGAAACGCTGACTTGATTGTTGCCAAAAAAAACCAACGTGGCTTACCATGAAGCACAAGCATGCTGATCAACCAATCAACGTCTTGGTTAGAGATTCTGTCAAACCAAAGGTCCTTCGCTTACCCTGCCACGAGTTTCCATCCTCGCTCTCTTTTCCTACGATTGCTACACATGGTTCCCAATAACGCCACGAGGGTCAATGTTCCAATCACTCCGGATAAAATCATGCCTGCGCCGGCCACTTGCCTATCTTACTCAGCAAAAACAACACATCTATTTGTAAAAACTACTATACCAAAGTGGGCAAAACCCTTCTATTACAGCCCACTTCCATAGTTAATATCAAGCTCCAAACGCAAACCTTTCCTTTCTTTTCTCTTTTACTGACCTTCTCTACAATCGTCTTGCTCTTCACGAGGGAATGGTCGACATTCACCCGTCAAACTGTGACAAAGTCGAAATAACCCATAGTTGATTTCGGAATAGAATGGCCTCGGTATAACAAAGACAAGCCTACCCAACCGACCATTGACATCAGTTCTGGCCCTCCATTCCACATGTCCATGAAGATGGTTTACCATTTTGGAAGAAACAAAGCTGTCAGGTTTACTGCATAACTACAGCAAAAGAGAAAAAACACAACGACGTATCCCAACAACGACATGGGATCACTAAGCAATGAGCAGAGAAAAAAACAAAGGGAAAAAAAGGAAGGAAGAAAAAAAATAGTTGGCAGAACTATCACTATACCTTTGCGGTAGTTATTTTTTGTTTGTGCAGGTGGGTTACACTCCACATCGCTATCAATGGAAAACCAAAACCATTTGACTTATACGTTTGGTTTCTACTGGGCCATAGGGTGAAGGTAAGGTATGCATATACGTCAAATTGAATTAGTACGGTGTGAAGTGCCTCGGAAATGAATCCTTGGTGTGAGCAAGTATTTGTGCTGCCTTGCATGTCGAAAAATGCTGCACAGTGCTTCTCCAACGAAACATTGAACGCTTACCTGGACTGAAAAAAACGAGAAGCCTCTCTGGCCTCAACCAATCGATGAACAAGCCTACCATTCAGCGATCAATGTTAGGATGCTAGTACGTCTATATTTGTTTCTGACGGTTAATATATATAAAAATGACCGCAGATATACTTATAACTCTCAGAAAGATTCCTTTAACTATGATTAACATAATGACGTGCAACTGTGAAGAACTGCACCATATCACTCATCTATCAATGCATTGTGATCCCAAGACGTTACCTTGTTCGAATATTATTATTGGCTGAAATCCAAATATGACTCAGAAGTTGCATGTGTTCCTGAAAAAGTTCCAAATTATTGCGCGTTAATATTATAAGACGGGAAATTGTGCCTGGATATCCTCTGTAAAGCGGTTTGTTCCGTGATTACCCATATCGAACAAAAGATGGATGACGTGTTATTTATCCTAGTGGCTAACAAAATAACAAAGGCTTTATTCTTATGTCTTTTGGCATTCTTGACTGCAAACTATGCCTCTTCCATACTACTCGGTATTCATCCCCAATAGAAATAGAGGCACGGTAATAATAGGATACGGGGTATGAAGGTGTTCAAGCCTAAGATAAGAAGAGATATCAAAATTCATAACAGGCTATCCTGTTCCTACTTCTTGTTTATAGACCAAAAGTGGTTCTCCTTATTTCAGAAAGTCCCTTGCCTTTTCTTTTCCACTTTTTCTAATCAACTTTAGGACTTCCTTTTGTTGTTTTGCTGACCGAATATAGCAGAATAGAGTACAGACATGCATATGGACGATTTTTCAAACTCAACAGGATGGAGATTGCACTAGGCATCGGCAAAACAGGTTTAAGCGCTCAGGAATGACTGGTGACACTCAAGCAAATACCCAACTTATGGAGGCGTGCTATAAGGGACATAATGGGGTAACAGCAGTACTTAAAATGACCAGCTGCTTGGACGGAGTTGTGATTATCTGCATGACATACCAAAGCCCTTCTTTCCAGTATTGATCACTTACGCCGACTGATGGATGCAAACGTGCTTGCTTTGAGATTAATCGCTGTAATAGCAAGGTTTTTTGTTTAATATATTCTGTAACTTTTTCACTATCATTATCATTCGTCAGAGTATAGCCCGCTATGCGTACTTCTCATACTAGGTTGCCATGTACTTTCCAACTAATTGGCTCAAGTTTGTTCCTCTCTAAGCATAGCTATCATGATATCACTGCTAACATTGTTTGCTTTTTCTACTTTATGTGATGTGTCTCAGTATCACATCATGAATAGCAAGAAGCTGACGAATTTTAATAGGATTAAATCTCGCTGTGGATAGCCTATGACAAAAAAATTATGAAAGAGTGTGCGACCCTTTCCTGAACAGGAAAGCAGTTCCACTGAATACCCATGAGTATATACTGTTGCTAAGAAAATAAAGGAGTAACTTATCAGATGAATTGGATGCACAGGCGGGGGGTGAAGTCTATTTCGGTTGTTGTGCTGTCAAGGCTAGCCTAATCTGAGTGTTGCAAGCCATGAACTTTTTCGGATTTAGGTGGACCTTCAAAGGGTTCATTTTCATGTTAGATGTTACGGAGTTAGATAATTCTATATGAAGTGAGGATGCATTTAAGATGAAGCGTGTTTTAGCTGACAAACGGTACTGTATCACCTCGGAGAGTTACTCCTTTCTAGTTTCGTAATAAAGCCAAGTCTTGCTTCATGTATAATTTACGTACACAAAACCTTTTTCATAGGATGTAAACCAATTGATATGGAGTAACAGCCTATCTGTATCCATTTCATCTTCAATAGAGTGCATGATCCCCGACGCCAAGTTTCCTTTCGAGAGTCTGGGTTTCAACACCAAGGCGACAGTAGGAGTTGCACGAATCTGATTGGCTATCAATCTTTTTGACTGACCTGCTGAGGACGCGCCCTCTGCACGGTCGCAGCGGAGAACAGCCCATCACTTTTTTTTTTCCTTTTTCCACTTGCGATATTTTTGCTGCAACGGATAAAACGAGAGGTCTAAAACGATTCGTAATGCAGGAACCTGTTCCTTCTCCGGCTATGCCTTCACTTCGAGTATTCCTACACGATAACGGCTTAACTCAGTACTATGACGCCTTCATCAAAGCAGGCGCCACCGACCAAGATTTACCACAACTACTTCATTTCAACGACGACGAGTTGACTGAATTCTTACAAGCAGTAGATATGCTGCCTTTCCATGCGGTTAAAATGAAGAAATGTATAAGAGAGCTACGAACACAAGGAAACACACCAATCCATGATACCGTAAGCATCTTCCACCTGTTCAACTCCTTGTTCCTTCTGCTAACTAGCTCCTATATTTTTTCCTTCTTCTTGTCTCTTGATATTTAGCCTTCTGAAGATATCACGTCTAGTACTGCATCATCCTTGCCTGTTTTTTTGTCCAATGATGGAGGAACACCTACAGCCTCACGTGAGGTGATCATGTCCCATGCAACCATCTATGGCAAAAACGCAAATCGGCCACTTACTGAGTACGAGATCGCAATTAATAAGGCATCCATCGAGCTTGCGCTTGAGACTCCCATGCTGCTGGTTCACAAAGGACGTCTTTTCGAGCTGGCTAAAAAGAAACTTTTGGAACAAGGCTATCGATACAAGCGAGGTCGCAGCCGCTCTAAACTGAGTTCAATTCAACCAGAAGACGATCATTCCAAAGAAATCATGTACATGAAACGGAAAGAAAATGCTCAACGACTGTCGGAGGAGCGGTTATCGAAAATCGATCAACTTGAACAGCAGGTCCAGGAGACAACAGCCCGGCGCGATCACCACGAGCGCATCCTGCAGTATGCACGAGCCAAAAATGATATGGAGACACAGAAATCCGAAGAATGCGTCTTGATCCAGCTGGAGGCAACCCGTACAGACTTACGGAAGGAAATCAGTAAACTCAAGGCTCAAGAACGGAAGCATCAGTGGTACAAGAAAAGAAAAACAGATCGATCTGATAGTGGCTTCTCTGAAGAAAGCTTTTCCTCGCAGCAATCCAGCACGGATAATGAAAATGATGAGCATGTCCGGAAATGGGCAGGCTCTTTTCCTTCTTCACAAGAATCTGCTATTTCCATTGATGACTCAATAAGCATATGCAGTAATACATCTTCCGGAATCACCCCTAGAGAAAGTGATGTAAGAGGCCACGCGCTTACACAATAAGACTCATACGCATCGATTAACGTTTCATATCTCCTTTCATCATTTCCTCTCATTATCAATTTTGTTTTTGTTTCTTGTATACGAACTTTATTCATTTTACTATCTTAAACTGAAAGCACTAAAAAAAACCCCGCCAATAAACCAACTCGTTAAAAAAAAGTATCACCAACGGTAGGCCGTCTACTTCTGTTCCTCAATGTTGTACGAAAGACCCAAGCCCAAAGGTCGATGGACCGCAATACTAGTTGAAGAAAGTTCATTTCTTCGGCTTTCAGACTCACACTTGCCCTGCAATGCAAGCGGTGATGATGATCTCTCTGCAGTTGATCTCCTGTGCAACCATTTGGAGACCAGAATAGCGTCTGCTTGTGGTTCCCCTCTCCGTATACACTCTTTAATTAGGATCCATGAATGGAAGGTGTAGCTATATTAAATGATTGAAAGCTATGTTTTGATGCTATCAATAGATCCTCCATGCACTCAGGAGCATCAGACGGGGTATGCATGATACATATGCTGTGTGTCATAAACCTGTACTTCGCCTAAAATACGCTTGGTCTTTGGTTCAGACGCAAGCTTCTATGAATGACACAATCTGTATACTTGCAGTTTCAGTCAAGGGTATTCATTCATGGCAGCTTGACGCCTTTGACTTGTAACATACTAAAGAGAACCCAGAACAATCCATGACTTGAGAGACGACTGTTGCGAGAATGAGACTACTCCGTTTTATTCATAGATCCCATTTTTACGTACCAAATGTCAACAGTATCTCTGCGAGCAAACATACAATGAATAGCGAATTCGCATAAGCATATTTCAGAGTAATAATCTGCCTTTTTTTTTAATATTCTAGCAAAAAAAGTTAAATAGAGGTAGATCATAGATAATATTATGCTGCTGTTGTTTTGTGCCTGTTTGTTTTATCATAACAAATTTTCTTTTTTACATTATAACACATGTCTGGGAATCTCTTCGTAAATCAGTTGAGCGCAAAGTAGTCCGTTTACCCTCTTCATGTTGCTGGCGGGTAACGGAGTTGGTCTTGCCTAATCGAATTTCCGCTCCTGCATGACCTTTAACGGCGGCCTTCTGATAATGGGCAATGGCTTGTTCATAGTCGCGAGGGGCACCAATACCGGCTTCATAGTACCATCTGAGCAGAAATAAAAAAAAACATTGGAAACATTGCTTAGCATTATCCTCTTCGGTTGCAAGAAGATGGTTCTTACCCTAGAAGGAACCACGCATCATCGAGTCCTGTTTCAGCAGCACATTGACACCAACGGAAGGCTTCATCTTCGTTTGGTTCGGCTGATGCAAGCCATCCAGACTCGTCTTGAATCAGCCGTCTATCTTCATCCTCATCATTTGGACCGTGACTACCGCGATTGTACAACCGACTAAGGCCCAGCATGGCCTGTGCGTTGCCACGATTAGCGGCATTCGTATAATATTTGAAGCTCTTTGCAAAGTTCATAGGAACACCGTAAAGACCATGTTCGTATATATAACCGATACGGCTCTGAGCATCAATATGCCCAAGTTGGGCGGCTCGCTCAAAATAAGACGTAGCTCCAAATGGACCACCGTAAGGTTGCATAACCTCCCTACAACAACACAAAGTCAGTCATTCAAGCCTAGGACGTTTTGGCACATCAATCTTTTACATTGGTATCACCGCTTTACGGTAAGTGTTCGTTAAAATCAAGCCAAACAGATAGGGCGCATCAGGGCATTCTTCCGTCGCCTGTTCTGTTGCCTGGTAAAGCAAAGCTAAGCCTAAAGTCATGTTCTGCCGCTGGTTCAGTTCTCCATGCAAATGCACCTTAGCCATTCTCTAAATAAACTTGCTGTCAATAAGATACCCTCTCTGTGAAATTAAGAAAAAGTGTATCCCACTTACGAAAACAGCTTCTACCAGGCCCGCATCTGCTGCTTTATGATAGTGAGATATTGCCTGAGAAACATCACCTTCTTTTTCGTAGTATTGACCCAGGGCAAATACAGCAGCATCGATGCCTTGATTGGCGGCAACTTCGTAGAGCTTAAACATTTTGGTTGGGTTTTTCTTGAATCCATACATGGATCGATCGATCCATTTGGCTTGCAAGTAGGCAGCCTCACCCACGCCCTCTTTTGCTAATCGTTTAATCCATCGCACACCTTCTTCTTCCAACAAACGCTTCTTTCTCCGACTGTTCTCATCGCCTGAATGTATTCGAGCGACAGTCGCAGAAGCTCTGCGGCCGTACTCGGTCACATTGGAAATGCTCGATCGCACATCGGAATTCGATTGCCGAACATGACTTGTGTCGTTGCCAAAGACCTGACCAAACTTGAATCGGTTATGGGATTCTGCTGATCCAGTAGAGGTGGAATTCTGATCGTATAAAGTCGCGATCTCCAATAGATATTTTGCATAGCTCAATTGGACGTTGGGGTCTTTGGTCTTATTCGCCTGACTTCGGTAAAGTTTAAGTGCGTCCGGATGGTTGGTTAGACTGTAAGATGCTTTTGCGTATTTCGATAGCTGACTTGTGCCCGCGAGGGATGCCATGTTAGTCGAAGTCCTCACCATGGACACGCTGGCACTTTCTAAATTTGGCGAATGACCAGGCATTGCGAAACTACTGCCTGCACTATCACTCATTGTGTTTGTTGGGCGAGAGTCTGTGGTTCGATACCATCGGGGTAAGGATCGTTCTTCGATTCTGGCTATTGGGTTGACTGCCTGCATGCGCCCTACGTCTTCAGGAAACGTGGGTGTGGGTTGCTCTGGCTTATGGTCGGAAAACATTCGACCGGGCCCGATGCTGACCCGAGTTTGATCTTGTGCGAAGGTTGTATTAGGATTAGGTGCCACGAGGATAGAAGGATATGGATCTTTATTTGTCGGTGTGTGTAGGTCATTAGCGGAAAGAAAAGGAGAGGAGGAGTCATTGTTTGAAAAGAACGGTGAGAGATCTAGGGGTGGTAACAGTTGCAGGGCAGCCTCTGATTCTCGATGTTCTTCATCTTCTTCCAATGTCTTCGATTGTCGTCGGGTAGGTGTGATCGGTTGACTAGGAATGGGTGGTGTGGGCAAGGTTGATAGTGGAGGGTTCCAAGGATAATCTTGGGCAGCAGAGATGGATGAAATCATGGATTCGGCTGCTTTTTGTGAAAATGATTTTGTACGACTCTCTAGAGGAGGAGGATCATCTTTGTCCATGGGCGTCCAACTCTGCTGTCCATTGTCTGATCTTTCCACTTCTTCGTCAGAATCGTCGTCGTCCGTCACTGGATCAGGATTGATGACCCGCAGCCGGAGCCGCGATGTCTCTATCTCAGCCGTGCCAGTATCTGAATCGATGGAAGAGCGGCCGTTCTTTTCTTGCGGTTTTGCCCCGTCTGAAACCGGCGTGGTGGGCGTCTTCTGACGGTCGCTGTTGAAATGGAAAGGTAATGACGAAGACGATTTAGTTAATCCTCCAAGAATCTTCGGTCGTCGACTGGTCGTGGTATGGATGCCCATGGTAATTGATTCGTAATAACAGAGAGCAAACAAGGAAGAAAGGTGACGAAAATATACACCAGAAGTCGGACCTATTTTGAGTGGCAACACTTGGCGCAACACGAGCTTGCAGAATCAGGCAACTGTGGCTGCCCCTATCCACCATCGGCCGAGACCCATTCGATTCGCCCCCGCCTCTCCTAGTGAACGAATGGCACATGGATAGAATCCCGTGGGGTATTCAAAAAGTCCTTAATTAGTCAGCTCCGATCAACCATCGTGTCACCCATTCAAAGCACATCCGATGCCGCAGAACGACGATCCATTTCACTGCACTCACACTATGAGCAAGTGTTCCGATGGCTGTGCTTTTCGAATTCCGCAGTAAGTGTGTGTGGAAGTAGGCCTCGTGGATCATCCCGTCCCGAAAGATCCTTCCGAACAGGGCAGCAAACCCGTGAAATACTTAGAGTATTATTTTCTGTAGCATTATCCCTGAGTTTTATAAACGTATTTATTCTTCGTTTAGTTGCCTGCACTACTTGAATGCAAGTGGAAAAAAGGGCAATTCTGTATTATCCCATTTGGCTCTATGAAATCTTGTGCAGTAATACATGCAGAATAATGCAACCATCGGGTTTCCAGAAAGACATGTATACCAGACTTCTAGATGGGCGAGACCAGCAGGCTATTTGATCTAGAACGCGTATGTGTTTCTGTCATTTTTTCGATATGTTCTTCCAACTTGCTTATCCGATCGAGCAATGTCAATGTATGCTCCTCTAACTTTTCCAATCGCTCTTCGTCATTCTCATCGACTTGTCGAAGACATAACGCACGGTTGATAGGAAAGAAGCTATAATTGGCATCCTTCAAGCATGCTGCCACATAGGATTCTGGGCCTGTGTACTCCGTTCTATCTTTGTTTTTCAAGTGGACCAGAAAGAACAAATATTGCCTGAATAGCTATGTTAGACATTTAGTGATAAGTCGATTAAAGCTTACCAAATGTTATGATCATTGCGAATATGTTGCTCAAATCCTTTTTTAGCATGTCGCTGAAACTCAACTGCAGGGATACTACAGATAAAGCAAGCTACCAACAAAAATTAATCCTGGTTAATTTCCTAACAGTATGTACTATTTACAACACTTACAGTTGTTCATATCTTGTTGAATGGCAGATCTTTCTAGAAATGGAAAGAAAATGTAGGCCTGCCTGATGAAATAATACTATTGTTTCTTACCGTCACGAAGATGTCCAAAAGTATCAAAGATAATACCAAAAATGGCATTCAACAGGAACACAACAACCACCAGGTAAAAAGACATCTCAAAGACAATTCTCCATCCACGCACTTCTTCAGCTACATCAGGTTCCAGGATATCACCAATACCTCCACCGGAACGGACACTTTGAATTTGCTTACTAAAACGTTTCCTTGTTGGTGACCTGACTTACCCATGAGATAGCACTGTAATAAAACATTCAAGAAGCGATCCGCATAGAAGCCCTTTCCCGTCATCAAACTCAGCGCGGAAATATTTGAAGGCAACTACGCTATGAATATAGACGACAATGATACCCAATAAAGCCTAAATGTCCAAGATTAAAAACCTTGGTGTCGCTTCTTCTTCTTGTTTGTTTACCGTTCTAGTGATTGAGTTCACATTCAATGTAATACTGGCGATGACACCTTGGAGAATGCGATCGCGGAAAACAAAGTCTAACAAGTGTGCCGCATAAAAACCGGGATAAAAGAGGCCGATGACTGAGAAACCAATCATCATCAGGTGATACAAGAACTGGTGTTCCGTGATGCAGGTCCAGATAAACGCCATGTCAAATTTCTTCATGGGCAAGGTCAGTATATGCTAATGATGCTCACTTGGTTGAATTACCTTTTGAGCAAACATCCATCCAAAAGGAGACTGATCATCATCGGACGTATTATCCTCGGTATTGAAAACATCAAGTGTCTTCTCTGTATTTCCCAAAGTCTTGCGATTAACCAGAATTGGTAGCTGGACAAAATAGAATTCAGCTGTTGAGATTGTCCATAGGATCAAATGAACAAGGCCCAGCAATATCATGGAAAAGTGATGGAGATTGCTGCAATCGGATAGGCTAAAACGGTTTCCAACGAGGATAGACGAACATCCAAGCATCAATAAATTGAGTAACACTGTCACTACATAAGAAGCCTGCCACCAATGTGTGCTGTATTTTGTGAGAGTTGAAAGATATTCATTACTGGCCACTTTTGCTTGGTACTCAATCCTTGAAAAAGAACAAGTTAGACTCATAGACATAATTATTACAAGGTCGATCTCACTCGTAAATGATGCTATTCGACTGCTGAACAAAGTCTTCAATCTTTGCAGAGGGCGAATCTCTAGACTTCTGTTAATGGCTTATTGTTCTCGCATTAACGAGTTTACCTTTTGACATTCCACAAAAAGCGCTGCTTTGTAACGTCACGCAAATATTTGCATACTTCTGGAATAGGGAATAACACACGAGATAATTGCTTTTCTTGACCATAGTCCATGACCACTTCGATTTTTCCTGTGTGCTTTTCGAAATATTCAAAAGCTGCGTTGCCACGGAACATGGCGAGCTATTATGAAAATCAAATGCTTAGCAGTCTAGCCCAATAAGACTTTTGGATAAGTGCAATTACCTGTGTTTCATCTAATGCAGGAGATAGTGTCATGACCAGCATACAATAAAGAAATCCACATTCCAGCTTTTCAAAAACATTTGGTGAATCCAGGTCGTCGATATGATTGTTGTAGATGACGTTCATATTATGAACCACGGTAGCAAGATCCAAGGATGCAGCCATTTCCCTGAAGATCGTCTCGCTGTTGTCAATGCCACCTTCAAGCAAACTCAGCAAGCAAATAACCACTTTGCTCTATAACTTTGTTAAACTTAACGGCATTGACTGGTTCTAAGGTACCTTCAATTCGTTAATTAGTGTGCTCGGACAGTTTGTGTATGCTTCTCGCAAAATGGTGTTCACAGGATTGATGATTTTATCGTTGAAAATTGTAACCTATCCATGGATTCACTTTAGACTATCCCCCAAATCAACGTTCACGTCTGTCAAATTTACCTGATTTATCAGACAGCCCTGAGGAAATTGTGGTCTTAGCATTATGAGCGATCCATCTATATGTTTGAACGTACCTGAGCTAATTCAGTGATTGTGTCAAGCACTTGAATAATAAGTCGGATGTTTTGAATGTTGCAGAGAGGCACAATTGCGTGCAGATATTCTACAACATCTTGTACAATGTTGAAGCTCTTGATGTTGTCTGGCTGTTTGGCAAGGTAGGTTTGCAGACTCATATTATGTCCTTCTACCATCAACTGCACGGCACGCATGGTATCCCTCATTCCTTCGAAATCCTCGTTAGCTGTACCAAACTCAGCTGTTTCATTTGCCATTAGATTAGAAATCTTTTGATAGATCATAGCCGATTCAGCTGATGTTTGACCCTGTCCTTTAACACGCTTTCGAGGTCCCGTTCTGGTGAGGTCCATTGAGGAAGAATGTCGTCGATGGCTAGACTTTTTCAAGGCCTTTATGGACGGGTTTTCAAGTGTGTCAAGGCTAAGGATGCACTGTTGTCGGTTCATTTTGTACGCCGCACGAAGCAGTAACGATTGCGCATCCTTAAGCGAAGCAATACCTCCTTGTAAACGCTGATGGAAAGAGTAAAAGAATCTCTCCTCTCTGGCAATAAAAAGTACGTTATATTATTTTCCTTTTCTTTTTTCTCGAAACCTACCTTATACTGTAGAAGTATTCCTCTAACTTATCTTGTACATTTTTGTTGCCGCCGTCCAACAGAGAAATCAACAGCTTCAAAGCAGCTTCAAATATTTGACGTCTAGGAGAAGACAAAAGATTCTGTGCCACTAGCGTACAACCCAAACGGTTAAGTGTATTCTGGGCATGGATCTTATTGTCTTCGGAAGTGTCGCCACCGCTATCAGCCTCGCCTTCACGTATGTAGCGCAAAGGGATTTCTTCTAAGATGTTGATTGTCGATACTTGATAAGATTCGGTCTTTTCCTGACTTTTTGAAGTCATCATCATCGATAAGTAATCGATCAAGGACTTGACATCCTCCTCCGAATTGGCATCTGCTAAATTAAAGTGGGAACCTGATAGTGCAAGTGTCAGTAGCGAGTTGATATATTATGTTTACACCTACATATCTGCATGAACTCTTCTTTTTGTAGTTGCAAGACGCCATTGTGAGCTTTTAGAGCACGTATGAATCCTTGGAACTTAGCATTGACTGAGTCCAGTGATTTAACCTTCTTTTCTGTGCCATCGGTAAGCTTCACTATAGCGTCGCGCAACTTATCTCGAAGTTGCTCAGGGTTGATGGTGCCTCGGAATCCAGAGACATTGATCATGCTATCAAGACAAGCCAGCGTATTTTGCAGCAACTTCCGTTCATTTTGAGCAGCTGATAGTAGATCGACTGTCATGTCCACAAGACTTGGACACAGTGAGAAGAGAGCTTCATCCACCGTGGTTTCCACGGAAATATGATACTCAAAAACTGATCGCAAAAAGACGAGTACACCTTTGTAGATGTAATTAGTGTTCTCCGGTGTTAGCTCGTCCTTTGCGCCTAATATGGCTTTGAAAGCGATCTCCATCATGATGCGAATATATTTGTTATCGCTTACGGGTACACTCGAGGGTACTTCGGTGTTATCCAAGTAGATCGATGCCAAAAACCTCAACATGACCGTCTTCAACGCTAAAGGGGCCGTTGCATTTTCCACGATGGCTGCTACATCTTGGATAGAGAATATTGTTCGTGCAAACTGATATTGCATGTTAATAATAGCTCGTATTAACATAAAGATACCACTTACCGATTGACCGAAAGTGTTTTCACCTTGACCACATACAGAGAGCAGTTCAATGAGTTGAACGCAGTAGTCCATATGTTCAGTATCAATGAGCTCTTGAGGAGTTTCGAACGGAACATATAGCTTGCGATTATCCATGATAAGACGCATGACACAATCTTGATGTTTCTTTATAAGTTTTCCTTGAGCTTTCATGAAGTCATGTAATAGATGAAGGTATTCGCCCTGAAATCCTTTTGATTGTTCAAGTACACGCTTGATCTGCTCTTCTCGTACTCGCACACTGATATGCAAGTTATTGCCACAAATACCGTAAAAGCCCTCTGCCAACGTTGGGTGATATCCGCTGATGTCAATTAGCAGGTCAATGTTTTCTAAAACAAATGTGCCCTGCAAAGACGTTAGCTTAATTAAAATAGTTCTCTTCGGAGTCGTGTACCTGAAGCTCCCGGTCATCCTTGACCAGTTGTACCAAAAAGTCGAGACAAGTCTTGAGGACAGCAATGCGCGCATTATCATCACAGTCTTCACACATACTTGCACTTTCATCAGACATATTTGAATCCGCTAAAGGTAAGGACTTTAATGCAACCAGGAGTCGTACGATCACAGAGTGTGCATTTAGATTTTTAAAGATTTTGCCATAGATGTCTCTCTGATTTTGAAGACCCTCCAATTGGCACATTTCGTCGTTAAAGTCGATCGTTTTTCCATTAAATAAGCCAATGAATTCCTTCAAGACGTTATCTACTTGGGGAATATGCATATCACCCAACCGATCAACTGATAAAAACGAACGTAGCCTAGCCAACCTTTTCTTGATGCCGTGATAGACAAACACCTGCTGGGGCTGACTAAGGATCAGGACACGGGATGCCTTTTTAAACAAGTCTAAAGCAACGTTTCAACTACAAGCTTTTGAAATGTCAATGTTACCTTCACAATCATTGTAGATCCTGTGCATTACAACAACAGCCACTCGTTTTAGTGGAGCATACTGGTATTTCAAGATATCTTTGACAATAGGCATAAGAACATTCTCACGTTGTCGTAACAGAGTCTCATCGAAGATAGTGGTCAATGCTGTGCGAAGAGAATGATGTGGCTCGTTATCGGTATTGCTTCGAGATCAAGCAATGTTAGCTAAAATGGCTCACTGTGCACTTGCTCACTAAAGATCTTACGTTTCCATTCTCTTCCACTTCGAAGTAAGCTTAGCCATTCGAACGTGTAACCTCAAGTTGAAAATGAGATCAAAGATTTCCAAGATCTGGATCTTCGTTATCATAACTGCTTCGTTCTCTTCCGTTAAACAAAAGCGCTCGGTCCTTATTTAACAAAAGCAAATGAGCATTTGACCAGACGTATGCTTAGTCTTTAGCTTACCATTCTCGAGGTTTGTCACCGGATGTTAGGAATTTTAGATGTTCTTCGTTGCTTTCAATCCAGCAAAAAGTAAATATCAAACGGAATAGCAATAAGTTGGTTCCCTTACCGTGCATCTATACGACCATCTAGGACGTGCACTAGCGCTCGAAATAGTCTTTTAACGTCTTCAGCGTCTGTGAAAAAGCCCAACGTCAACTGTGCATAAATGAGCTTTAAGACAGAAGAAAGAAAATTCACTTCGTCCTTGACTTCAGTAAACTAGCATCGGTATTAGAAACATCGCGGTTGGTGATTCCACTGTGTACCTGATGACGCTTATCGTCAAGGAATACCAACGTCCAGTGTTTGAGCTGATCAAAAAATTCGGGTGACCTGCTTTCAATGCTACCAGTGCCTCCGCTAGGATAGTCGTTTGAGCCATCGAGTGAATCGTATTGCATCGTAAAATCCGAAAGTAATACTTCGCTGAAAGGGGACACGTCAACATAAAGCACTAATTGCATAGATAAACATTTAGAATCGTCTTTCAACAATGACTATCACCTCTTAGTAAATCACAAAATCTGGCCCTAACTCGGCATGGAAGGCTAGTGTAGCCTATGCATTTTAAACAGACGTCTTGGCCAACGCACCGTCTAGTAGCCTCCAGTGATTTTGTGTTAGTTCCATGGGAAAGCGAATATATGAGATTGAACAGTGCCTCCACGAATGCACATATAGCTGGTGAAGTGTTGTACAACAGGCTGTCAAGATCGCGCCATTCGTCACCTAGTAACTTGATCTCCACTGCACCCGTTTCACGCACGATTCTGGTACGTAAAAGATATCCTTCTTCGTCATTCATACTGAAAAGCTGCTCTGAGACATAATCTCTATGCGAGATTATAGGTCCCCGATTTTCTGTATGGCAGAATGCACTTAAAAGATCAACACAGCTGGCAGGTTCAAAGTCATATCTGCTGTCCAACATATCTTGAGCTAAAGATCGTGTTTTTGCACGAACTAGGTCCACAAGTATGTGAACCACAGCTGGTCGCGTAGCCGAAATATTTTCGATTATCGAGGTATTATTCTGAACAAGTCGCACCATCATATCAGCAGAACCCACACCGCAAGTTAGATGTTGAATGAACAGCTCAGCACCCGCATCACCAGCTATTTTTAAGATATGTCTTTGATTTTTCGACTGTTCATCTGAATCCTCATACATTGATCCGCCAACTAAAAATACTCGCAAAAGACTGTAACACAGGGAAAGGATCGATTTCAGCCGTGGTTCGCGATTTTCGATTATATCCTTCACTGTCGTAGCTTCTCCATGGTAAGTCTCGTGAGATCTCGGATGATTTGGCATGGCTGAATGCGATTGCACTTCGCAGCGCCTTGCGAGATCAAACGGTATCTGTATCATGCTGACTACGGTCTCGATGATTCCGATATCACGTATAAGTGCTTGGTGATCTAAAAGATGGGATTAGAAACCTGATAAGGATACCGGAAACGCAATTACATTCGTTCGCAAGCCCTATTCGTTTAGACAAGTCTGTTTCCTTGCTCTCGGTACAAAACCGAATGAGAGCTTTCTAGAGAAGCAGAGCATCGAGTGTCCGTCAAATTTCTGCTCAAGGAACTTCAAAAACAAGCTTACCAAGGTTTCTGTTACACTTTCGTACTCTGTATCCGAGATAGGGAACTTGCTTGACTGATGTGGGATCTTTTTTCTGTCCTTCTTGAGATACCACTGCAGCCTTGGTAGCAACTCATTGACCATGTTGAACGTATCCGCGAGATTCTCACTTGTTCGAGTAATAGAAAAGCAATCATGATAATAAAAGTCTTGGGATGCTGTGACGTGGTAAATGGGCGACTCTCCAGGATCTTGGATCATTCCTTGATAGTCTGTTGAATTGTATCGTGTGGAAAACCGGGTGGAATTAGTATCAGAGGGCAACGTACGTGTCGGGCCTAGTGTATCTGGTGCGAGCGTGAATGGCATTGGTATAGGAGAGGCACTGCGCTGCTCGTCGTCTGCTGCAGCGTGAATCCAGCATTTAGTAGAGACATGCTGAATACGTACATATGTGCCGAATGGAACGGATGATTGCGTGGGCTCAGATATAGGTACAAGGGTAAATAGGGTGGGGTCATTGTCATGGACTTCAGGAGGGTCTTTCACCAGTCCAAGCGAGAAGGTGACTTTATGTGTATACAAGTCAATGCGGACGTTGCTTGGGTCAATGAATAGATAGGATCGCGTTGCGGCGTGGCGTATCCTCACTGACTTTTTCCATCGTATTTTGGATCCTCGGTTCATATCCGCATTTTCAATCTAGAAAGAGGTCGTCTGTAAGAGAGGTAATCCATCATAAACAAACGCACCTCCCAAAACGCTAATGGTGAATCACTCTCTTTTGGATCGAGCGGATTGATGATGTGCTTTTTTAGCCGGACATGATCACCGTCTCTTTTAGTAGTCAGTTAGTGTCTTGGTAAAGATATGTATGGACGATGATCGTACCGGCTCTGGCCAGGAGATTCTAAATAGGCCTCCATTTCTTTATGATAAAAGCGAACATATTGACCGGAGTTGATATATTTTGTCTTGCGGGTATCCTGATCAGCTACGGAAGAACAATGTAGCATCATTCGCCAAGACGAGATCCGTGTATGCGAATAAACTTCATAGTAATCGGTGGAATACACATCCGAATGAAGCGGTTTAGAACTGACATTCAAATAACCTTCAGGACGCACACATTGAATAGCAACAGTATCGCCTAACCGTACAGGTTCACCATCGACACGAATTCGATATCGCGGCATGATTTTGAAATATCCAATGCTTTCGTTCGAAAGATGAACCTGTAGGTGAGAAACGTCTGTATTACAAGTCTTTCCTGTCACTGTCAGATACTTTCTGAAATGACTGTTATAAAGTTGGATAACTTGGCCATATAGGACAGGCTTTCCTAATAGCCGCCGTCTCTCAGTCTCGTTTTGAGCGCATTCCTTGGCAGCGTTGGCCTGTAGCGTTTTGAGTTCCTGTAGTTCGTCTGGCGTCCCTTCTCGGTAAAGATTGTCGGCATCTTCCTCGTCGCCTAGGAAGAGTTCAAGCGCCCGTTTTTCTGTATGAGACTGTTGTGGCTCAACCTTGAATATAAAGACGCCAAGTGCTTCGGAAGAGATGCGGTTATTCGTTGTCGGTCGGGCACAGGCACGGGTTTCAAGAGGGTTTTCCGCTACCAGTACGTTGCCGTCCTCATCATATAAATACAACTCATCGCCTATACGAAGGAACTGCTCTCCGTCTTTCGCCATGGCGGATGCAGAAGGAGAAAGGTTGTCAGAATCGCGGGCTTTGCAAGTAAAGAACTGAGGCTTAATTTTGCCACTCCATCTTTGACTCGTGACCGTTGGGCTCTAAATTTCAGGGGAGTAAAGCAATCAAATCATTGCCGATTTCAAAAAAATTTGAGGCGAGGTGACAAGCGAGAGGATTGCTTCTTTGTATCCAATAATCATGATCTATGCGTTGAATGGAAAATAGCGAAATTTCATAATGTAAACCTTCTAAAAAGGGAGCATTCTCTTGTATGTAGCACCCTGCTTTATCAATTGCTCGTTTTGGGGCCGCGCCGGCTTGTATAGCATTCCAATTTGAAGAGATACCTTTCAGCTTAACTGTCTTAGTGTTATTGATTGCTTTCAGTCTTAGTTGGTATTATTGCCAGAACGTGTGGCGCACCTTTTGATTGCCACTTATCGTACACCAACGAAGATCTTCAATATCAAGTGCAGCGCTGCAAGTTGGATTTGATCATCCCTAGAAAATTAGGCCATCAACCTGAAAATGGGCCGCATGGTGTGAGATTAATCCTGTTAAGCAAAACTGGGAGATGTACCGCTGGGTAATGAATTGACTGTGAATCTGGATCAAACGTGCTAGATGTGGATCAAAAGGCTACATTATATGTCGCTAGTAAGAGGGCCGATACATTAATTTCTGTTTAGATGTCATTACAGAGGTCTGATACTAGTACAAAGAACGAACTATCACAACCCACGATTACGTAGAATGGGTTGGTTTGAACGAAAATACACTAGTAACATGAGGAAGAGATGCAAGAATGAAATGCGGATAGGGCACTTGCTTGGCGGAGAGCTAGAGATGGCGTTGTCAGTTTTCTGACAGTTATGTAAAATTAATCAGTTCAAACTCTTATAGCACGACAATTAATATGATTTGTTAGCGTCAAGCCCAGTTTCCAAAATGCGGCAAGTGAATTTGTTAGACGCGACTTTAATTTTAGGAGATAAAGTACTTAGCCCACTACCCTGAAGATAATGGCTGTCCATATGTGCCCACGAGGAGATGATTAGCAATCCACACCCGAAAATGCCCGCCATAATAGTGGACCGAATGCCACATAAGAAAAATGACCAAAAGATTGGAAAGAGAGAATACCTGCCATCGAAATAGACAAAGACAAATGCCACGGAAATCTTTCCGACAGACAGACAGTGGTTTATTGTCTGTAAAAACTTTAAACTTGCAGCCTATCTTGGACTTTCAAGTGTCTAACACACGAAAGCAGGATGCATTATATACCGCCCTGACCGTTAAAAGACAATCTTATAGAATCTACTTCAGTTCTTAAAGTTTGTATACCGAGCCAAACTGCGCAGTGTAAAATGGGTGGGCTTGCCATAAACAGAAGAAAGGTGTACTTTTCAGACGAAGTCATATATACCACTTGTGCTATTTTGATTATATCAGATAAACTTAAGCCTATAAACCATACTCTTACTTTAAATTAAGCAGAAAAATTGTGCTTTATATGTTAGGCATGGGTTCCGGTTAATGACTTTCAATTTCAGGAATAGCACACTAGTCTCAACGAACTTCCTATTTGATCTAGTGCATGTTGCTATCTGTCTATTCCCAAACAGTGCAATACTATGCACAGCAACCTGGTCTTTAGCTAACTTTGGTTCAAATTTTTTGCGTCGATAGTGGGCCACGCTGAGTAAACCAGGATGCGCTAAAAAGTGTACTTTCCATGTATCTATGCTGCTATTCGATACATATTCATGCCTTAAAGTAGAGATTGTAATGGAATTTATTTACTGAAGAGACGCTCTACTTTTTTGGCATGTCTCTTTAAGATTGTATGGCGATCTGTTCTGTTATACCACCTGTCCAAGGATATGTTCCATTGCTCTTCTTCATCTAGCAGACAGTACACCACAAGCAGTGTTTCTTATCTTGCCATGAAGATTCTGCTTCAAATATCTAGCTTCAGGCGTCATGTTTTCAACCTTCATGACCTGGCCATCTATGGAACAGATGCACCAGAGATGTTGTCCTGTAGCTTTACTCGAAACGAGTCGGCCAGCGAAGCGGTATATCTTTTGTTCCACAGTTACCGTTTTAGGGTAGAATATCTGGAACGAAGTGTCCGACTCTTGTTTGGTTCTTCGAATACTGGAGCTTATCGAAGGATCGATTAAGAAAAGCGCATCAGCATAGTTGACAATCTTTTGCTGCCCTAACAGCCCGCTATAACGCTCATGCGCTTCAATGACAGGTTCTGTAAGAAAGACAGTAAGAGCTGTGCTCCAATCCGCATTTGTAGTTCTTGGGCAAGCAAGCTCATTTTCCCTGATGAGGTCTTCTATCAGATATATTAATGGATGTCAATATACTGCTTCAGGAACCTCTGCAGGAACTATCTCCTCGGCATCCCAAATGGATCCGGGTCCTTTAGGTAAAGTGATCTTATTCACCACTCTTCGCGTTGCAAATGCAAAGTGTTTAAGAACAGGGACCGTCAACTCGAGTGGATTTGTCGAACAGATAATGTAAAGCATTTAAGGGATTATTAAATTCGCCCTTTTGGAAACCGTATGATGTAGTGCGATTCCATACGTGATCTCTGGCCACTTCAATACCCTTAACAAAATTCCATCAGCTTGCCAAATTGTGTAGAGCGTACATGAAATGATCCTTGCTAAGAACATTGGCGCTCAATTCCTTCGGGTAGTTCAAAAACTGGTAGGACAACCCTCATAAGCAGTTCGAAGACGGAATCGATATAGCAGGAGTTAAATTCGTTTCTCTTGATCTTTAGAGGGTAATCTTGCGTTCTTTCAGCGTTGGAGAATTTTTCAATTGCGTTTTCCTCATCCAGGGTGACTTCTGTCAGAGCTTCTATATTTATACGAGAGGATATTGACCGTCTGGTCGGTATATGCAGTAATTCTTGTAGGTCTTCTATGATAATTATGGGGTTATTATAACTATAGATCGGAAAGTAATGTTAGCTTCTGGTATACCTGACTCCACTATCCACGGTTCGCTGCCCTTATGAAGGGCCTTGTTATCTTGAGTATATGTTGTGGAACTGCAAATAGATTATATCAGTACCATTCTCTATTTTTAAAAAGCTAATATCATTAGATGGGTGGTATATTGACCTTTCTTCAACAGCAGCGTGCACGGTTGTCCTTTGCTTAACCCTTCTTTCTGCAATTTTTTGGCGTCTATGTTGAACTCTTTGTTCGGATAGACGTGCTGCTCTTTGCGCTCTGCTTGATACGATCCCCATGCGCTTTTTTCTTTCTCTTCTTCTTTCTTTTCTTCTTCTCCGTCATCTAACGCATCTTACATAAATGTTACAAATCATAAAGTATGTTTTTATGAATACTATCTTGGTTGCAAATTTCGTATAGCTATTACCTTTTGTATGCCTCTTGCTCAGTAGCTTTGTAATACGGATCTTTTCGTCCGGTAATTCTACTGTAGTAACAATTCGCTTTGTTTTGAGCTATTCTTGGACATACACACATGATCTAGCAACTGCGCTTTCTCTACTTCGTTTCTTTGGGATGAGTGCATTAGTAATGTCTGGCGCACGGTCATTATTCACGAACTATTTCGGAATTCTCTTCTTGTATGACCTAATTAAAGTAAGGTAAAACAGACCTCGCATTATGATTGCAACTTACTGCTTGTTTCTCGTGTAATCGATTGGTAAAAAATTGATGCGTGCTCAAGGTTGGTTTCTTCCTTGATGAGATATTGGGATATTGGTCTGAGGATAGCGACAAGCAGCTTTTTACCTTCAACGACGCGGTAAAGGTTGTGGTGAAAGGCTTTAACACCGTTAGTGATTCTTGTCTCTGATTCCGCAAATCCGTGTGGAGTAGACCTTGCGACTTAAAAATCATTCTGGATATCTCTGGCCGTTAGTCTATCCATTTTTTCGCATTGGGAAAATTGGCCTTGAGGTCAGTTACTGCACCATCAACGTGTTCCGGCCGCTTGTGGTGTACATGATACTTGTAAGCTCTCGAAACATGCCTTCTTTATCTTGGTACACCACTCCTTTGTTCGTTAAAATGCGTTGAACGGATTGCTGGTAATGATAGTAGTATCCTTTAATATATTTTTCTCCGTCGTCCTTCCTTGTGTTCTTTACATAGACATTTAGCAATTCATTTCTTTGGGCCTAGGAGAAGTCTACGATAAGCCCAATCCAATCACTGTCCTGATTGAGCTTTTCGAATTGCGTGCTATATGTTTTAAAGAGGGCCAGAAAATAAGCTGTATAACGCTCAGAGTTTAATCCGCCAAGAACAGCTTGGAAGCAATGGAATATCTGTTCAGCTCAGCAACGTATATATTTGTTGTACACAGATAATATTGTTTTTCAAAACAATCATAGGTGACGTCCGTAAGCATAGGGCTCTTGAATCCACATATTGAGAAATTGTTGGAGAATAAAACGGGATGCAAAATGTAGGAGGGTGGATATTCATGTCTTCACGTAAGAATCCAGGGTAGTCGCTTTCTAGCTGGTCAAAGTCTTAAAATATTAATTCACCATTCATACATACAGTTTTACGCATTCAAATGTCGATTGCGTTGAACGTCTTCACCAAGTTCCCCGTCATTTGAAGCGTTTCCTTGATACGCCTATGTGTCCTTTCTACACCTTGCGTCGATCTAGCTCCTAGATGCAGATATTTTTCGGTATATGGGTCACTCGGATTTGTGCTTGTACTCCAATACTCTATTGACATGTCATATTAGCAAATTCATCTTGTGAAACAGATGGCAAAATCTTCGACTTGTTAATTACCCATCCAGATACTCGAGAATTCTTCTCCTTTTGCTCTATAACCTTCTTTCTTCGAGGGTTTCTGTTTTTGCCCATTTGTCTGTTCTGTGCTCACCAGATCCGCTGGATTTCTTCCTTGCTAGGTGGATTGTAGGAAGTTCTTTTGCCATCGCGTTTCTCGTTTCTTTTTCTTCTTAGCTTTCTCATCATCTACTTGGATTTTTGCTGCTTCTTTTTTTGCTAATGCTCGGTATTTACTTTCTGCTTCCTGGAAATCCTTTTCGGTTCTCGAATACAGCATCTTCGTAATGACTGAACGTAGCTCTTCTTTCTCGTCGCTATCGTCCTTAAAGCTACCCTTAAACTGACGTTCAAGGTGCATGTGCATGTGCCATGCGCACAAAATGTGACTTGACAACGGGAGCACGAATAATCCAGGGTCACGCGACTGCCAGATAACAGATTTCATCTGGCGAGCGATCCATTCGTATGGTTCACGCTTTTCATCGGTTACTAGGGCGGAGACAATCATGAAAGTGCGCAGCTTCTTTGTTCCCAAGTTGCTGATCCTCACCATATTTACAAGCGGCATCTTTGTTGAGCTGGTGTTATAGGTGACGTCCATTACCACCACCTCTGGAAAATGCAGGGCCTTCTCGATCGCATTGCAGTGGCTGACAAAAATAGCATTCAGCGTTTTACCGTCCTCAGCCAACTTGCAGCGAACAATATAGTTGCGGGATAGTAAAAACTCGAACAGCTTACTGAAACGACCATTATTGTCTTGAGCAAACACCTTTTGCTGGAAGTTATAAATCCTTCATTCGACATCACGGGCGCACCATCGTCTTCTCAAATTTCTTCATAGATTTTCACTGATCTGTTTTCATTTTTATTCAGAGAAAGGATCCTCTCTTTCATCACTTCGGTAGGCTGACGATGTTAGTGAAAAATCCTCACGTTCAACAGTCATATCGTGGTTATGCGCTTGAACATCCTCCACAAAGCGGACGATGAATTTCTGCAAACTTTTTCACAGGAGGCACGCATCTGCTATGAGCAGTCGCATCTCATGCCTGACCGATTGTGTTGACGGTGATCCTCAGTTACTCTATGAGTGTTCCTGTGTTTATCACCATGGACGCACTTGGTATAGCCTGATTTATTCGTGGCTTCTTTTAGTGACAGCGGCAAACCCAACTTCCTTTGCCTTCTCCTGGGCCGGTCAACCTTTTCCTCTCCGTGGTAATCCACCGATAACAGGTGACCACCTCCCCAAAAAAAAATGACCTGAATTTTACTAAAACTACAATATATATGCCACGCAGGTTCTCGTCCTCACGATATTGCGATAGCGGTAAGTCATACTCGGAAATATGGATTCATACAGCACACGCTTTAGCGTTACTTGGAATGTTTATGCGTTGAACCTTCTTTGCAAGTGTCGCATATCTTTTCGCAAAGATCAGTAGTAACTGAGAAGTTTGAAGAAGGGATTGCGTCTTCCTGTGCAGTAACAAGCACAACTATATAACCAGAGGACGGTCACTTATAGAAGAATAAGAAGAAAAACCCTTCTAATAGAAACATCTCTTCAAACCTAGCTTCAACAAGAATATCCTCTTCCCATAATTTTGTCGATTGGACTTTCAAAATTCGTATCTGTGCGATTTTAAAAGGGTTCTGAGTAGAATCTTCAAAAACTTTGGACAATCCAGTGTATCATGCAAAGAAGAAAGAAAGCCTTTATAAGGATCATAGTTGATTTCATGCGATTGCAATAAACCAGCCAGGTTCATAATAAGTTTGACATTTTCGTCAAATTGGATATTCCTGGTGGTAAGGACCTGAACTTCCGAGCCACTATTGCTGTATATCTTTAATACTTATAGCAAACTTTGCTGAAGCTAGCAATGGCTTACAAATTACTTTTTCCTGCCGCATATCCACACCCCCGCATATAGCTTGGGTTAATGAATGTGAATAAGAAGCTTAAATGGAGCCGATAGCATTGTAACATACCGCCTACGTAGAATCCAGATTTTTTTATATACTGATTAACGTACAATATGTAATTTGCGCTGTTATTGTTTGTTGTTTGTAGCCAGAGCAACCCATTACTGAGCAATTCGTTCACCTTCTGGAGGTTAGAGTGGCTTGTGGGTCCGGGCTCAATTTTACGGGTACATGTAACGAGTGTATTGTAGCCCTCTCATCGCAATGAATGTGTTAAGGACGAATGGAACGAAACAGTTAACTTTAGCATTGCTAAAGCCCGATATTTGTGCCAATCCAGCGCTGCCTCAGAAAATTTACGAAGCCATTCGCAAGCGTGAAATTGACATTATACAAAGACGTGATGTGTTATGGACAGAGAGAGAGGCAGGTGCATTTTATGCGGAGCATAAGGGGAAGTTCTTTTATGAGCGTTTATGCGGGTACATGACGAGGTAAATAGAAGAAAGTATAAGTTCACGGTTTTTTTCAAACGTCTTGGATTAGTGGCCCTTTCGAGGCTTTAATCTTGTCTTCACCCAACGCTATCAAAGAATGGAGAGCATTAATTGGCCCCACTCATCCTTGCCGGTAACCTAAAGTACTATAGGCAAAGAGCAAAGATCTCACGTGTATAAATGCAGTGCAAGAATTCATCAACCGGATACACTCCGGGCTTTGTATGGATTAACAGATACCAGGAATTCATTTCATGGATCAGGTAAATCTACGCAACCATCATTACCGTCTTACATACACCTAAAAAGATTCCAATGAAACTGCTAAACGTGAAATTGAATACTTTTTTCCTGATTTCAACGTCAATACATGGCTTGAAAAGGAAAGCCGAAAGCATTAGACAATCCATTTGACTTATAAAACATGTAATACGGTATATTTCATTGAAAACGTGAGCAATACTCAGGCAAATTTCGATGATTTCTTTCGACGAGACTTCATCGTCAGTTGTCTTTTACTTGAACCATGCTAATAGACATTATAGTATCTGCTTATCTCCAGCCAGGCCCAATATCGTTAATCTTTCGATGTCTCGGAAAGATCTTTATGACGAATAAATTTTGAACCCTGTATCCCATGCAATAAATGTTCTAAAACAAGAAAACAATACGATAAAGGCAAATCAGAACGAGACTAACATACCATACATCAGCTGGTGCCCTGAAGAAACAAGGTTCATTGGTATAGTGACGCAAAATCATCTAGTTCATCGTCGAGGTAGCGAAAACGGGAACAGATATCGATCAGAAACGAAGAGACATTTTCTGGCAGTCTTGTTTCAGAAGAAGTAGACTCCTCTCTTGCCTATTTTTTATACGACTTTTACATTACAGGAGTATAAAGCAATATATACAGCCTATGTTTATATTTTCAACGTGCTTATTAGTTACAAGTTTGGTTATCATTATTTATAAAATATTTACGACGGGGATTTGTGGGTAGCTAAGAATTTTAGCATGTAAAACAAATCGAAATCTAGTGTTTCTCTAGTTTCGTAGCAAGCAGATGCTGCCACATCCCCCCCTGGTGTAGCTCCGACAAAGCTCAACAAGGCTGTGGCAAACTCAAAGGATTTGATTGCAAAATGTTTAGCGTTATTGGTTAGTTTACGTTACAACCAAAATGTTCACGTAACTTTTATTTGTTCTTGTAGTTCTGATAGCTCTTGGAATGCGGTACCTGCCACGGAAAACTTAACACCCTACTTGGCATCACGTGTGTTTGTGCTGCCGCTTCTGTTTTGGTTCCCCGCTGGAGGAGATTGTTGCCCAGCTCACTGACGCACTCGAAGAGTCTCTCGTTTCCTTTTTCTTTCTTCTTCTTCTCTTGCAATTGACCAAGATGAACCCTGAATAGTATGTATTGTCATTCGATGCACTGCATTTCGACAATATGTTTGGATGACAAAGTTCATCTGAGTCCATTCAGTGAATATCTCATAGTTACTAATGTCTATCTTGGTTTCTTTTATCAGCGACTATCTCTTCAAGCTACTTCTGATTGGTGATTCTGGTGTAGGAAAGTCGTGTTTGCTGTTGCGATTTGCTGATGACACCTACACTGAGAGTTACATCTCCACAATCGGTGTTGATTTTGTAAGTGCCAAGAGCTTGATAGAAAAGGAAGCTCACGGAAACGTAGAAAATCAGAACTATTGAGCTGGAAGGCAAGACTGTCAAACTGCAAATTGTAAGTTTAGTCGGATGAAAAATATGGCAATCTAAAAAGATATGTTGGGAAACAGTGGGATACCGCAGGTCAAGAGCGTTTCCGCACGATTACATCTTCGTACTATAGAGGAGCGCATGGCATCATTGTTGTCTATGATGTCACAGACCAGGACACGTTTAACAATGTCAAGCAATGGTTGCAAGAAATTGACAGATACGCAGCAGAGGGAGTAAACAAACTACTAGTTGGCAACAAGAGCGATTTGACAGACAAGAAAGTGGTTGACACTGAACAGGCAAAAGTGAGTAGACTCCTTCTAAAAAGGTTTAATGAGCTAAGCTATTCGAAACCTAGGAATTTGCCGACTCGCTGAGCATTCCCTTCTTGGAAACCTCTGCCAAGAGTGCTACCAATGTGGAACAAGCCTTCTTGACCATGGCAAAGCAAATCAAGGATAGAATGGGCTCCACCATGCAACAACAGCAGGCCAAGGCGACTGTCAAGGTAGGCCAAGGTGCCTCGGTTCCGCCTAAGCAAGCCGGTGGATGCTGTTAGATGCGTAGTCCTACTCGTCTATTGATGTCTTTCACACTCGCTCTTTTCTCTTTTTCTTTTCTCGCATTATAATAATAAATTTCTTTCTCCTACATATTCGTCTGATTTGGGCATCTGAATCAAAAGATCCGAAGTTTTTATATGAGCTATTCAAATAGGCGATACTGGGTGATATTGCTGAGTGATGTACAATACTGCATTTTTGGATTTGTCTAGAATTCTTGACGTGCTTTTTGAGTTGTTGTACTTACCACAGATTAACAAAAGATTTTCATAGGATAACGTGGTATCAACCGTGGATTAAGTTGGATTTGATCATCCTGAAAAAAAAACTAGGCTGTCAACCTGAAAATTAGCCGCATGAGGTGAGATTAAGCCTATTAATCAAGACTGGGAGATATACCGCTGGGTAATGAATTCACTGTGAATCTGGATCAAACGTGCTAGATATGGATCAAAAGGCTACATGATATGCCACTAGTATGGTGCATACTGACCAAGTTGATTTCCTGGCAATGATCAAGTCAGTATCGGATAATGACTGAGTCAATTTAGGAAAGCTTCTCAAAGAAGTATCAGACGGTCATGTTTTAAAAGCCTAAATAAGTAATAGATCAATAAAAGTAGTTTATACAAAGGTCCAGAACCATCTCAGCTGCCTTGATTTATTAATATTGTATGTTTATCTTCTGTCAGTATGTAATTCATCAAGCACGACAAGGAGAATCTGACAGATAGGATGATTGCAGCCAGCAACACCATAACCAGAGACAAATTGTCAAGGATGAATTCATCAGTCCATCTAGCACTTGCAGGAGTGTTAGAAGGGACAAGAATGGCTATAATATCGTTTTTAAGAAAATATATAAACTGTTTTTCATCTTAAGCATGAAAGTTTACTAAACTGACCGAGTCATTTACATTGATATTGAGTTTGGCCATTGCCACGAAATCAACTTGGTCAGTATCAGAAATTTTGAAGATCCGCGGGACAACATTTGTGACTATGGAATTAAGCCAAAGAAAAAAAAGTTCCTCTCTGGAAAAAAGCAACCTGTCAGTTATATTATGGGCAAATCGAAGCATAATTCTCGAAAAGCCAACAAGACAAGCAAGTCAGCACGTGAATCGCAACATTCTCCTGGTAAATCCATTGCAAAGACGGCTAAAGTTTCCAAGAAAACTCCGGAGAAATCAAGTAAGTTTTGTATCGCTGCTTGTCTTTGTTGCTAATCGGTTACCTTACAGCGAAAAAATCAAGCAATGCCGGTAGAAAAGAGTAATGTCGATTGTGCGCGATCTAAAAGCTTTGCTCATATGTCATTTGCTATATGTTCAGTATGTCAAAGATGTCCGTGGAAGACTTCTTTAATGGCGGATTTGAGAATGATTCTTCCGAAGACGAGCAGATAACGCATAAAGTTGACGAAGAAGCATTGGATAAGGCAACTAATGAGAAACTCTACGTTGATATATGTGTGGCTGATGTTTATGTGGGATAGACTTTAAATGAACTTGAACAAGTTGAAGTTTCTGCTTCCGACGACTCAGATGAAGAGGATATTGCCAGTATAAACGGTGACAGTGATGATTCGGATGAAGAGATCATGGAAAATATGGAGAAAGACGAAGAGGAAAGCGAAAACGAAAAGGAGAAAAGCGGGGAAGAAGAAGTGGACGAAGGCAAAGCTGACACCGATGAGGATGAAGAAAGCGATGACAATGACGAAGAAGATGGCACAGAGGAAGAGGAAGATGACGAAAACGATGTTGATAGCGGAGAAAAATTGAAAAAAGACGTTGCGAAACATAGAAAAGAGCTTGAAGAACTCAAAAAGCGGGACCCAGAATTCTACAAATATTTGGAAAAAGAAGAAGCTGGTTTATTAGATTTTGATATGTCCGATGAGGATTTCGATGAAAGCGACAATGAAGAAGAAAAAGAAAATGAAGAGGAAAATGAAGAGGAAGATAATGGGGAGGATATGGACATGGAAGACGTAGATATGACAGAATCCGAGGAAGAACAAGAGGAGGCAATCAAGGAAGAACCCGCGAGCGAAGTATTGACCAAAAAAATGGTCTCCGATTGGCTGAAACAGGTGGAGGAAACGCAGAGCTTAAAAGCCATGAAAAGACTGCTTGCAGCTTTCAAAACGGCAGCAAGAATGTCTGATGAAGAGCAAGAAGAGAAAACAACATTTGTTTACACTATTGATGATCCCAGCGGTAAATAGCATCATATCGCAGGATGGAATTATAGTCTAACTTATATCTAGTGCTCAACAATGTTATTGTTTCTACTTTACGTCAGGCACCTATTGTCTTTAATCGACATATTACACCGAGACATACGGGTGGATCACCTACGACTGCAAGTAGGTGGCCATTCCTGCAGCCGATAGTCAAGTCGTATCTACAAAACATGCTTCATCTACTCCGAAATTTGACGGATCCTAATATGCTTTATCTGGCTGTGAAGGAGTCTGAGAAATGCACAGCTTACTGGGCTTGTTTTGAAAAATCTGCTAAGGAATATTTGAAGGTAAGTTGTTGGGAACAATCAGCTTTGACTCAAGTCTATCGTTCTTAGATCTTGTTGAATCTGTGGTCCAATGCCACCTCTACAGATCACGTTCGTATTCAATGTTTCTTAGCTATTCGCTCTCTAGCTGTGACTCCTGTTACCGCTAAGAAAGGATTCACTAACTTTTTGGATGTCTGCTTGAAAAACGTATATCTTACGTTTGTCAGAAACTGCAAAACTACCAATCAACACACACTCCCTGCTATCAACCTGATGCGCAATCTTGCTGTGGAGCTGTACGGCATCAATCAAGAATTGAGTTACCAGCAAGCATTTATCTATATCCGGCAATTGGCCATCCATTTACGAGGTGCTATGCAATTGAAAACGAAGGTAATTCGCATATCATACTTAATTAGCGCATTAAATAGTTGGTACAGGAAAGTTATAAGACTGTTTACAATTGGCAGTATATACATTGTGTCGATTTCTGGGCAAACGTCCTGGCAACCCACTGCCAACACAGAGAAAACGGAGATGAATCTCCATTAAAACCTCTGATCTATCCGCTTGTTCAAGTTGCCCTTGGTGCTGTTCGGTTAGTTTAGCAACACAAGAGAAATGCAAAATTAACCTAAAAATGATGCAGGTTAATTCCGACAGGCCAGTACTTCCCTCTGCGATTCCATATTATCCGATGCATGATCTCGCTTAATCAATCTACTGAGGTCTACATTCCGCTTGCTCCTTATATTATCGAAGTTTTCGAAAGCTCTGAAGTGAAAGGCAAGGCAAAACCATCGACATTGAAACCATTAGAATGGGAGGTGCATCTGAAAGCACCACAGCAGTATCTTCATGGGCGTGTATACCAGGTACCATTTTCAGATAGATAATTATTGTGAATTGACCTGGAGCGTGTAGGACGGAATCCTGGAACAAGTTCACGACTGCTTGCTGAGTTACTACCAAACCTATTTCCATCATATCGCCTTCCCCGAAATAGTGATTCCTGGCATTGTTGCTGTAAGTGGTTAGCATGCAGTAGCATATCAGCTTATCGTTTACTACATTAGACAAAGCGATTCATCAAGAAAACAAAGAACATCAAGGGTGCAAGACAGCTCCACAACTTGGTGCAGAAGGCAAGTTATCAATCTTGTTTTGAGGCATCCTTACTTACAAAGTTACAGCTGGAGAAAAAGGCTAGATTTATAGAAATTGAACGATCAAAGGTGGATTTCAGCCCCATAGACACGGACAAAGTGAAGGAATTCATGATCACGACGCGATCTAAACTGCAATAGCATTAATCAGCACATAAATTCATCCAAAACCATATTAAAACGTCCCATATCTAACATATGCGAGTTTCGCCATGACAGTATTCGTGAAAGATATATTACATATTTATTTGCTTCAATCTTTACTTTGTATGAATATCCTAGCCTTGCTAAGAGTCCAGTTTAGTTTGCTACTTGTTTCCTTCCTTGTCTGGCTGTCTATCTCGGTCCAGCTGATGTTTTTTCAGAGCTGAAACTTTCAAGCGGGAAAGAATGAGCCATTTCATATTATGCCAGTCACCGAATCTGGATTGGCAAATTGCACGTTGGCTGATGTTCATCCCAAGATCGATTAAGCGAAAACATGGAGTCGACATAATAGATTCAACCACTCAATGCTACAAAAAATGGCAGAAGGATAGCTTACCTGCATCACCAACCAGAACAGAGGGGAAAAACAGTGATCTCATTACTGCAGTCAATCGAGAGAGTGTTGTTTCAAATAGCAACTTCGAGGGCGCGAATCAAGAGCGAAATACAGTAACCTCTGCTTTTGAACGACCGGCGAACGAGAGTTCAATAAGCAGGGTTAATGAGGACCATAACTATGAAGAGAACGAACCTGTCAAGTTATTTTCTCATGAGCAGCGAGTCGTGGATCCTAACAGCGACGAGCCTGTATGCATCATTTGCGGAAGATATGGCGAGTATATCAATGACAGCACTGATAATGACATTTGCAGGTCATTATTCTAGATCTCAAGGAAATTACTGATGAACCCATAGTCTTGAATGCAAGCGGTTGGATGCAGATCTCCACCGTCCCAAGCGAGCACGGCCTGCTTGGACTGTAGACAATGCTACCGTTTCACATTACTATGTGGCCGAAAACGTGCATGCCAAGATGACAAACTACCAAGAAGTGGAAGAGGTTGCAAAAATGTCGAAAGCTCAAATTAATGCGATGTTAAAAGCGCATGAAATTGAGGTAAAAGGACAACATATACCCAACCCTATAACTAGCTTTGATCAATGTAAAGCTGCTTTGGGCGAGATACTTCTTCACAACTTGGAAGAAATAGGATGGTCTATGGCCACTGGAATCCAACGTCAGGCTGTGCCAGCAGCGCTAGCGGGACGGGATGTATATGCCATTGCTCCAACCAATTCAGGAAAGACAGGCGCTTTCCTTGTTCCTATACTTGCTCATTGCCAGTCCTTATCCATTATGCACGATTTCAAACGACGGGCTGGACCTTATGCTCTTATTTTGGCACCTACAAGAGAGTTGTGTCAACAGATTGAAGGGGTTGCTAAGAAGTTGGCACGCGGAATGCGAAATACAAGGACAGCACTATTAATTGGAGGCCAACCACTAGTGAATCAGCTATATCGACTAAGAAAAGGTGTGCAGATTGTAATTGGGACTCCTGGACGAGTCCAAGACATAATTACATACTATCCGCATCTTTGCCGAGCCTGGAGACTGCATATGGTTGTATTGGATGAGGCAGACGCTATGTTTAGCTTAGGTTTCGGACCTCAGGTTCGTCAGATCTTGGGCAAACTACCGGACACTACAGTACGTCAAACCAGCTATTTTTCAGCAACAGTCAGTGACCCAAAAACGATGGAACGCCTTTGTCGACGCTTGAAATGTCCTATTGAAATTACGGTTGGTCAACGCCTGGAAGATTTCAACAAACTTAAAATGCGAAAGGATGTGCGCCAGACCATTCTTTGGGTGGAAAATGCTAGTAAAGCAAAAAAACTCATTTGGATCCTCAAAAATCCGAATTATTTCTCCCCACCTGTTCTCGTCTTTGTCGATAGCCGTATAGGCGCTGAATTCCTTACACGGACCATTCAAAAACGGCTTGGCCATTTAAGAGTGACAGCTATGCATGCGGATAAATCACAGGAGGAACGCACTGCGATTGTTGCTGGAATCAATCAGGAAGAACCACAATGGGATATAATCGTATCTACAGACGTGCTAGCACGTGGTATTGATCTGCCGTTTGTCCACTTAGTGATCAACTATGACATGACCGCATCCCTGGATGATTATGTCCATCGGATTGGTCGAGCTATTATACGTGGGCCATTGCCCAAAGACGCGAGAAATCAGTGGGGACGCGCTATCACATTTATAAATAATGTAAGGATATTATGTTCTTTCATCAATGCTAGCTCAAACGATCAAAAACCTACCAGGAACATAAACATCTTTTCGAGCCGTTTGTCCGCTTGCTCGCCAACAAGACACTTGCCCAAGTCACACCTTTACCTGTACAGTTAAAACGATATTTATGAATTGCACATAGACCTGAATATACTTAGCTTACAAGCAACTGGCCCATTTGATTCAAAATACAAATTATGTTACTAACACGGAAGAATTGCAATGCTAAATAGCATCTAATTTAACCTTAAATCAATCAATATATGCACTAGAGTATTCACATTATAGACATACATATGCCGCATTCTGATTGATTTTCTATCTTAAAGGATGCATAGACTAGGGAGTGTGTATTCGGACCGGAAGAAGACAGGCATTTGGATTACACAATGGCTATACTTAACGCTTTGCATTGAAAGAGCATCTAGAGACGGTACAGGTCAACTTAGGTCGTCCAGCTAAAGCTCTTTGTATCACCTTGTGGCTAGGAAAGTTGCGCATATAAAAGAAATGCAATAAGATACACTTCTGTAAATGGTATAAAACGTAAAACATAACCGCAACAAAAATCAGAGCTGCGTTATAAACACTTTGATGGGACAAGCTCATACAGTTTTCATAGCTTAGCTGGATTCTATTTACATGATCCCCTTTTCAACTTATTAACGTGCGTAGATGACCATCCATACGCACATTGAAGAAGCCTAAAGTTGCCGTTGACTTTGTCTTTCCCACGGTAATTGTGCAATCTTGTATTCATTCATAATGCTTTATTGCGTTTCACAGAGGAAGCAGTGGGACAAGATCAAACAAAAACCAAAAATACGCACCATTACCATTGCAAGAAAAACGAACTGGATTTATTGAGAAGTTGCATTTCTTTCTTCCGCCGAAGGAGCATACCTTGTATCTCATTCTCTCCGGCGATCAGTTGGTTATATTAAAGCTTGCTTACGGTACCACAAACAAAAAGGCCGAGAAGGGCAAGCCAAAAGTGGAAACTGATCGTGACTTACAATGAAAGTACCACTTTCAGGCACGACAAGCTGTTTTGGTTCGAAAGTAACAATGCCTCAATTTGCAGCTGTTGAGAAACGATGGTCTTTTGTCAATTTCCCCATACCTTTTGATCACCCATATACCCTACCGACGTTGGTCATAACTGTATCGGCATCCTCACTGTTGTACTATTACCTTCAAGCCTCCCACACGGCAGAACTCAGAGAGGCCGTGCGATTGCGAGACATTCATAACAGACGACATTCAAAAAGACCAGAAGATCGTTATGCAAGTCTTAAGGTTAGGCTCATTATAGGGTAACGGCCGTTTTGTAAACACGTCTTCCTACTAGGTCGAACGTCGTTTCGTTAACCCTTTTTCAGAATGGCGAGAAGTTCGTTGGTGGGAAACAGCTTTATTCTGGCTTTGTCGTTGGAAAGGTAATGGCGTTCCTTCTTCACACGAGGTATATTGTCCCGTTAGACTACGTAACGATCGCTCGAACAATATCCGCGGTTAGATGTTAGAAAAAGCGCTTCCTCTGAAAAAGCCCGCACTGGATAAAATATTCACCAAGGATGAGCTGATACAGTCTTGGGTGGATGTCAAGGATCAATCCAGGAAACGCCCAGCTATTAGTTTTACTTGGTTAGGGTAAGAACGAATTAAGAGGGCAACTACCAGTTGTTATGGATAGATGATGCATTATTTGTTATCTGGATTAGGCAATCTACCTGTCTAATCACAATGGATGGATTAACAATACTGACTGACCCTTCGTTCTCTGCACGTTCGGTTAATCAGTACATTGGTCCAAAGCGATTAAGGCCGTTACCCTGCTCGCTTGAAGAAATCCAGTCAAAAATCGATGTGGTGCTAGTTTCGCATGATCACTTTGACCATCTGGACAGCCAGGTAGTCAAGCAGCTTGGTAATTCCGTAACTTGGTATATACCGCTTGGATTGAGGGATTGGTTTATGCGACGTGATGTAGAAAATGTAAGCGAAATGTCCCGCTTAAATGGTGTATTTACTGGAAGCTTACAGGTAGTGGAGCTTGATTGGTGGCAGGAGATTCATCATAAGGAACAGCCAGAAATTGTGTTTGCGTGTGTTCCTGCTATGGTAGCATGTTGTTAATGATAATCTAAGTAAAACTAACGACGATATAATCTAGCACTGGAGCGGCTCTCGGACACTGTTTGACAAAAACGGGTCGCTTTGGTGTAGTTACGTTATAAAGTCCAGGAACGATCGTATATTCTTTTGGTTAGTAGCCAGTTAGGCTGGGACTGGAGGAAAAAGAAACAAGGAAAACTCATATCATTCTGCTAGTGGAGACACGGGTTATTCACATGGTCTTTTTAAAGCGATAGGCGAACTTTACGCGCCATTTAGCCTTGCTGCTATACCCATTGGCAGCTTTGCACCAGAGACTTTAATGAAACATCTACATATGGGCCCTGCTGACGCTGTTCGTGCTCATTATGACCTCGGAAGCCCACGGCTTTCTGTGGGTATCCATTGGGGAACATTCATGATGTCTAACGAACATTATACTGATCCGCCTCGTCTCCTAAAGCTGGCTTGGGAACAGGCAAGGGACAAACCTTCGTCATCCTCAGACAACAGAACGGACGAAGACAGTAGATTTATAACGACTCCACTCGGAGAGACTATCTTCCTGCATACAGAAGGGCACGCATAAAGACATTCAATGTGGTAAACGAAACGTGTGCCATGTAAAAAGGGGAAAAGAAAGGTTTCCCTTCGTCTTGGCAATAAAAAACGAGTGGAATATTGAAGAAAACGCAGGTCACTACATTGGCTCTGTAAAGAAAACTTAACCAAATTCACGTATCAAAGCAAATCAAAAGTTTAATGTCTCTTTGCCCGATCCCTACCGGATCGGGCATTTACGATTACACAAAGAATCAACTATACATCGAAGAAATAGACTTTTTGCCTCTCAAAATCCTTCAAAGCATTAAAATATCCTGGATATAAGAATAGGCCGCTTGCCGCCGCAACTGATTTCATTAAGACCCAGTTCCCTAAGCCTTAACTTTCGTTGATTCGGGCTGCAGTTGCAATTAACATAATCAGTTTTCTGTATATCAGCGCCCCTCTCAGCAGCGATGTGTATCGCAAGATTTTTGCATAGCATCTTGTCTACGCTTCACTTCATAATCTGAATGTGCTTAGAGTCGTCAATCTCGGCAAAACAGAGAAGCTCATTTTGGGCTATCAATCAGGCTCGTGTTTTTGCGCAGACCTGAGTTGCGTTGAGACAGCACGACTTATTAGGACTCGTCGCTCTAGCAAAATGCGATTAAAGACTGGGATACAGGTTATAGAGAGTGCGACTGAGCTACCGATTGCTACGATGAAAATACGCGCGCTGCGTGAAAGCAGCAATTGTCACTTACGACATTGAGATTTCGCACATGGGGGGCCAGTTTAGCGCACAGGAACTGATTCATTCTGTGGGTTTGTTTTTTGTCATGATCAGTTATATATGCCGCCTTTCCTGGAAAGAAATAAACTACTTCATCCAATGTATTAAACGTCAGAAACATCTGGGAAATAAGTTGAAGCTATGGGTAGCTACGCGATATCATATATATATTAGCATTTAATCGAGGCATGTTGAGTGTTTCCAAACCAATAAGATTCGCTTTGTACATTACTATCATTTGCTCTCTACTTAGCGCTTGAAGATAAAGTGTTAATATATGGCTGTTATTTATATCATGGATGATATCGGCCAGTGGACTAGGAATTGGCCATTTTGTTTGTCCAGCAAGTTATCGGATAGGAATTTTGGAATTGCAGAGATTGTTGAAGTACAGATAACGTCTCGAGAGAACTGGATGCTTCAATTTGACCAGAGGATAAACCAATGCATAGCTTCTAGCATGAAGTGCATGCGTAAAGACCTACGGCAGGCTTACGTATCCATCAGTAGTATTTCCTCGTCTAAATCGGCTAGCCGCAATCTGTATTCCCACCTTGCATTTTACCTCCTCTTTACCCATCGCACTTTTACTGAACATTGCCAAACGGAGTGTGTCGGTGAGAGCAAGGATATGGTTGGCCAAGTACCATGGAGAATGAGTCCTATTGTACTATTTTTCGTCAAGTAAGAAGTAGTAAGTACTTCAAGAACCAAAGTATCCAAATCCACTGCAGATTGTAACCTTGATATCCGACGAACTGTCTTTCGCTTAATAAAAAAATAGTACATCAGGAACCACAAGTAACTTAATAAGAATGGACGGAAACCTGTATTTCCCAAACTCACGTCTGACGGCCTAGCCTTACAAGATTCCAACGCAAACATATTGTGCATTTGGTCAGTCAATGATATAGCTCCATTTGGTTGGTGTTTCGTTGACGTTTTAGCAAATTCCTTGCCAGACCTGTTCAACCTAACCGATATCTTCATTGATTCTGTGCGTGGAAGCAGTCTAATTGAAGCAGCAGCGGAAGCACCGACGATGGGTAGACTAGTGTAATATCGGACTTAAAAGTGTGTTCAGATAGTTTGTTATTAATTCCCATTTCGCCAGTTACTTGTTCGAGCAGCGTGTAAATTACGTTGATGGTTAGTAAATGGAAAGGATACGTTGGTGTCTTTTATTTACCTCCGAAAACATTCCTGTCCCTCACCAGGGACCAGCCCGGCATCCTTGACCAGTGCGGACGATGAGAAGAGATTACGGCTTCTGTAGAGGGGCTGGATTTCTGGTTAATGTCCGCAGACGCCTTGAAGCGCTACAACCCCTGGCAAGGACTCGAAAGAACAATAGAATGAATGAACTACATATAACCAGACAATATTCCTTTTTCATTTGCCGAATTGAGTGCAGGGAGCTTTCTCACACAACCATGGTGATCCGGGAGGGGGGTCATGTAAGCTAAAAGATACACAACAGACATATCAGTAGTACAATATGTGTAATGTATCCAAATGCATATTGAATATGTAATATATGGAGAACAGAGCCAAAGAGTGGAAAGGGTGTTGCCCCTTCGTACTTAAATGATTCAGATGACTAAACAACGAAATGACGGGCATTGACGGGAAATTAATGACACTCTGATCAATGACAACACTGTACAGATACGATGACTAACATAAGGGTTTGCATGAGTTAATGGTCTGCAATATGGTAAATACATAGATGAAATAAAACATAACATATCCTTTATGTGAATGGATGATATATTAGAGGAAGAAAATATTTCGAATCAAAGCTAAAGAGAATGCCTCTTGGCCGTTACTTATCTTAACCTTAAGTGCCTAGATCTTGATCTAATTGATGCGACATAAATATTCAGCAGCACGAATCTTTCCTATGTGTTAGCGTGGAATATTATGAACAGTCGCAAATTGATTATCAAGCTTCCTCCTCTGCATGATCTCGGTCTATAGCATGATATTGTGGGAAACCTGTTACACTGCTCATTGTGAAGATAATAAAAGATAAACGGATACAATGTGTTCGCCGCATATGCCGCTCCACACCGCTGTATCGGCTACTAGCACTCTCAGCAAACAGTCAAGTTCCACATGAATCCAGACAATCTCTTGAAAGGTCAGTTCTCGTCAGCACCAGCTAGTTAGATCACAGACCTGTCCCGAGAGAAAGAATAAGCTGCGCCGGAAAGATGTGATCTTGTATTGCCACGGTATCCTTAATGATAACGTAAGTAGAACTTACTACTATATGGTCTAGCACTAGAGCGGATTTAGAACACTGCTTGACAGTAATGTGTTGCTTTGGAGTAGTTACGTTATAAAAGCTGGGCATGACCATGTATTCTTTTGGTTAGTACCCAGTTGATTGACAGGAAAAAAAGGAAAAGTTGTATCATTCTTCTAGTGGCGGTAAAGGTTGTTCACGTGGCATTTTTAAAGCGATATACAGACTTTACGCGCCATTTAACCTTGCTGCTATACCCATTGGCAGCTTTGCACCAGAGACTTTAATGAAACATCTACATATGGGCCCTGCTGACGCTGTTCGTGCTCATTATGACCTCGGAAGCCCGCGGCTTTCTGTGGGTATCCATTGGGGGACATTCGTGATGTCTAACGAAACATTATGCTGATCCGCCATATCTCTTAAGGCTGGCTTAGGAAGAGGCAAGGGACAAAACATCGTCATCATTAGACAACAGAACGGACGAAGACAGTAGATTCTATCACGACTTCACTCGGAGAAAGAATTTTCCTTCATGCAGAGAGACATTCAATGTGGCAAACGAAACGTGTGCCATGTAAAACAGGAAGGAATGTTTTTCTCTGCCCCCCTGAAAAAAAAGAGAACAGGCGATGCAGAAAGTTTATTTTCGTGCGATTTCCAAAAAAGGCATGCGATTATTTTAAAGTTGACGTGTAGAAACCCAAAATTGGGAGTGGTGCGACAAGAGGTTGCATTAAGTCATTTGTTTATTCGAAGCTTAGGAAAATGAGGGGAACACAGAAGAAACTCGTTATCCAAGAATGGAGCTAATCCTTAATCGTAGTAGTTGAGTAACTTACAACTACCGCCTTCGAAGATGTCGACCTTGTTGACGCGGTGAGCCTTGTCCAAATCGTGATAGTTGTCCATGCGGTAGACATAGAAATCGATGTGATGCTTCGAGAAACTCCAGCTCTGATCATCGACCAAAAGACAGCCATTGTGCTTCTTTTTCGATCCAGGAAGTGTCCAGCCGACAAGTGCAGGGACGTAGATCTTGGTGTTCTTTCCAAGATCATTGGCAGCCACGGTCACGTAAGGACGGAGAGGAGTGCCATAGGCTAAAATAAGAAAAAATCAAATTTAATAAAGAATGATCAGAGACCAGCCATAGGTGGGTTTGTTGGTTGAAAAAAAAAACAAGTTCAGCTTACCTGTCAAACCGAAAGGATCATCCTTCTTGTTCACTTCTTCGAAGCACTTGTAGTTGTTGCAGGAGCAGCTACCAAGGTTTACGATCTTGCTGCCAACAACACCAGTGCCTTCCATGACCAAGGCATCAGCATACTTCTCGTTAACAGTACCGATCGTCTTGCCACTGCAGGTCTTAACAGCCACGGACTTTCCGCCCTTGTAGTCGTTGGGCTGAGCGATCCAGTAGTAAGTGAATGCTGCGCCGGATTGGATCTTTCTTCTCTTTTCCTTGGAATCGGACGATGAGGAGTCGTCGCTACCCTTATCCTTGTTCTTCTTCGACTTCGATTTCTTGGTCTTAGAGGAGAAACTGGTCACCATGGAGGAGATATCGTCGTCGTCGCTGCTGTCGTTGTTCGAGGAGCCTGTTTGAACACAGTAGCTTTTACCATCATCCAGATTGTCGCAGTTGTGATGGACTTTTGGGTTCAGCTTGTAAAACTCATCGAGCGAAATGCCGTACTGCTTTGCTACTGAGATACAAGTGTCGGAGCTAGAGACTGTATGCTGCTTGACGCAGCTGCCAGAGGTGACCTTGGAGTTGCCTCCGCTTGTGTTCTTCTTCTTGTTACTGCTGCCGGAAGAGCCTTTCTGGACGCAGTACTTTTTACCGTTATGCAAATTAGTACACTTGTTGTTCACGTGGGGGTTCATCTGGTAGAATTCGTCGAGGGTGATACTATATTTCTTGGAAAGTTTGATGCAAGTGTCGCTTCCCGAAACTAGAAATCGCCCATGAGATTAGTTCTATGGTTTTGGGACGCCGTCTTGAATTTTTTTTCTTACTTTTGTGGTACTTAGAACAATCGTCACCGCGTTTCCACAACGACCTAGCTTGGATGTTGTCATCCTCGTCAACCAATTCGAATTCCGGTTCAGGTTCGTCCTCGTCGGTGGCGAAAGGTGCAAGGTACATTGCCGAAACTGGCTCGGAGATCACGGACAGATCGTTATCGACTAATTGCTCGGCCTTGATAAACTGAGCATTGGACAAAACAAGGAGACCAAGAGCGGTCAATGAAAGGGAGGAATGGAGACGCATGTTGTTTTCCACTTAAATAAAAATACACCCACACAAAATCAGTATGGAAAGTGCAAAAAGAAGGGAAGGGGTTTGGGGTGTTTTTAAGAGGAAAGAAGAATAAAGGAAGAAGAACTCAACGCACGGCTTGTATTTAAACAGGTAGCGGAGAGGTTAGCCGTTTGCGAAGGTGGGACAACGATAGATTAGATATCTTTATTGAAGCCTTCCTTGTGTTGCCAACCAAAAAAAAATGCTATCCCGCTAAAATTCTTCTGATTCAGCCTTTGGGTCATGTAAGATCTGAAATTCATTCATTTGTTGTCTTGGACCGTGTTTATCATCCGCAAAGGATCTTGGGGGAAAAGTCTATAACGTTCTTAAGCAATTGATGGAAAATACATAGTTTGCTTAGGAAATGATTTCGCTTTTCGAAATTTGATTTGAATGACCGATATTGAACAGAGACGCGCCGTATCTTCTAAACAAAAAAAAAAGAAAAGATATATACCAGGTCAAAGGGTTATTGATTCTGTAGAACAAAGACAGGCAAATCAAATTAATTGATACAGCAAAAAGCCAATTTGATTACCTTTTATGCAGAAAACAACCGGAAATAACTATATAAAAAATATCAGAAAATAGGACGTGTATAGGTAATTCGTCGACATGTAATCATCCCTTTTTAGTTGGGTGCACACTCTTCTGTGCTACCATTTATGGAAGCTTTGGGTTGAACTCTCGTATCAGCACGATGAACGACGTTTCATTTCCTGCCAAACGGAGGACAGCCAGCAAGACCGCCGCAGCCACGTTGTGCGTAATGTATTCTTCACTTAAATCTTGAGATTCCCCGATAACATAGTTTGTTGTATGAATATTGAGGATTCCAACGCCATGTTTCCATAGGCTTAATGGTCTTGCGGGAATCAATCCGGATTTGCTGCCAAGAAATTCTGCAAATGACTAATAAGATGAGAAGGTGATAACTTAGATTCATGTCCCTCGCAACACAACGGTACTGTGCAACGAGGATACATTCAATAAACACAGTCTACGTCATGTCAGTTGGTGAATGGGCTTTGACTCGAAGCCACGAAACTCATCATCACCGGAGAACAAAAAGAAAGGGCACAATGATCTTTGTGTTCGAAGAAGCTAAACTACATGATACATCCTTCTTCTATTCTATGCCGAGTCATTCCGTACCGCTAGCAAGTGACTCATTTCAAAGGCTTATCCTTTTCTATTATTCAGAAACTGTGATACCCATTATGAACTTATTGTTACTGCAAAACTCGTTTCCGTAATATGGGCTGTGGTAGGAAAGAGTAATGTCGGACATAGCCCATTTTCCAAGCTGATATCAGTTGACCGATATCCAGGGTCATGGCACCGGCGAACGCTTGAAAAAAAATTTTAGCGCTATCCTTTTGAAGATACACGTTGCACATATTTAAGCCTCTAACTGGGAAAGGAAAACCTGAATTTGCAGTTCAAGCAAGGTCACCCAGCCATGCGATACAGAGAGTATTCGTGAATGCCATACAGATGTATAGCGAAGGCTACTATGCTCAATTATTTGTTCGTATATGCTGTTGAAATGCATTGTAGCTGTTCTGTTATGCCACCTATTGATCGTATTAACACTTGCTCCATAACCCAAGGAACCGATTTCCGTAACAAGTTATAAGTTGAGCGAAAGCAAGCGGGAGGTTTTTAGTAATAGCACCAATTATAACAATGAATAATGGATTCAATAACAAAATGTTGTATCAAGATACAGTCCTTCCGGAAAATATATTACTCTATGTTGCACTTTCACAAGTGTAAATCTTGCCCTTTTCTCAGAAATTTAGAAATGTTGCTTCCGTGGCAATTCTCATGTGCCATTTCCATGAAATGTTTATCATACAAGCTTAGGCATCTTGATCCATATATCCAAAGTGAGTCAGCATTTTCACCAAAACTGCATGGATATCTATTGTTATAATAAGCAATCAATTTTGCATATGAAGACCGAAAAAATATTGTGACCAATGGATATGGCAGCACTAAGTACAGAAAGATCAAGCTGAAAAGTCGCAGGCGAAAGAGCCGGACAAGGATGCAAACATCAGATGGATAGGGCCTCTACGCCTGATATTTGTTAGGTACCATTGGGTACCGTTCTATGTGCTCTTTTTCTTAATACTCGGCGATCGAAATTATTCACGCATTTAGCAGGTGTTTGGTGATGATAGCCAGGCTGTACCAATGTCAATCCAAACTACAGCACTGGAATCAATGTTATTTCTTAGCGTCAAGCTAACCCTTTCAAGCGCACCAACTGAATTTGCAAGATGCAAGTTTATTTTTTTCAAGATGCAGTCCGTTAGGCAAAGCGCCTTACGCTGCTGTATGCACGCAATTATATCACGAGGCAATAAGCAACCAGCCGAGCACTCTTCTTAAACATCGGTCAAAAGATCTTTAAGCATTAGTTTTAAAGCTCTGCAATCTGATTATTACGATATCGCTTTCAAGTATTTCTCATTTATTTGGGACGGGGACCTGTGATACAGCAACTCTACCCCTGATCCGATTCAAGCCTAATAGGTCAAATGATTCCATCTACTGTAGGCCGAAATTGTCCCTAGAGACATTTCAGGTATGTCGTTAATGATTGGTCATATGTTATATTATGCTAATGGCAATGTTACAAACACAGTGATGCATTAAGAAGGTAGAGTGCCTCTCTTTCTTTGATTATCAATGCAAAAAGCAAGAAACGTGAAAAGCGCAGTTCGATTTTAAGAAGATGCTGGCTTGAAACATGTAGAATCAATTCATCAGCACGGATTTCAAGATGAGCAGAAGGAGCTGTAGTTCAGAGAAAGATGGTAACAAGAAATTAAGCTGGCAACGGTCTCATGACAACCAATGCTATGGATACAAGGTATCCCTTTGTTTTTCCCACATTTCATCTCTTTTTTCTAAATTGCCTGCCTTTTGCGTTATAACAGAACCTGTACACATCGTGCACAAGAGCTTGTATTACCTTATTGTAATTTTCGGTAAGACCATCGGCTATTTCATCCGTGTCAACAAAGTCTCGTACTTACAAATACAGTAGGAAGAAAGCTGCAACCAATTGCATGAGTATAACGAGAGAAAATCTCTCCCTGCTTTTAATATGGTTGTCTGAAGTTATCTTGAAAACCTCGTCGTGATACTCTATGTATTATAGTCGTCCTGGTACGGATTATACTAGGAGCCATCTTCTTCACTAAGCTCAATAATGCTGGGCTTCCTCTTTCGTGCTGTGCACCCTCTTTGTGTATGCAGCCTGCTGCAAAAGCTAACAATCTCCTCTTACTGTAAATATGAAGCGTCAATGCTCGATTTTATTACCTTTTCAACCTATCTGGCGCAATGATAGCTCATCCAAACCATGTACACATTCATCCCACGTTCAAAAATGCGCCCTCGGATGTTTGTGACCCGCATAAACGTGGGTTGTCTAAACATTTCCATTCTTATAGACTCTTTCTTCGCCCACTACACACCATTGCCGAGGCTTTTCTATCGCTTTACCGCTTCACATATGCTCTTTTTCAAAGCTGGGATACGGTTTCCTAAATTGACTGATTTAAAAGCACGACGTTTGGTTTTCATGGCAACGATTTTGTTATAATTATATAAGTTATCCAATGGGCAAATGCTCAAGATCTTCTTCCGGCTACAAGATTTGTTTCATTCATCATGTCAAACACAATGCCAATCTAATTAGCCAAAAAGTCAGGTTGAATTCTTTTTTCTTTCCTTTCTGTCCCGATTAATGGTCGCTCACACATAAAGAACGCGCATTGGCAGGCTGAATGGAATTTTAATCTCACAAGACAAATATACTGCAGAGCAACAACGAAAAGCCGGACATACCATTTGGCTAGGTATGATACAAGCTTTTTCAAAGAATAAAATATCGTTCTTTTACTAAGCGTACTATTTCTTAATCACCCATAAGATGATGGAACAGGCACGTTGCCAGTCATTGTGTCTCCTGAGATACACACTGAAGCCAGGTCTGCTAATTTAATCGCGGGTGTTTCAGTCACCGTTATTGGGACAGTGGAAATACAGGAACCCAATGGGTTGACGGTGATATGCACTGGGTAAGTCAATATGAATGAAATGGGTTCGTTGCTAAATGGTTACTTAGTTTCCAAATCGAACAGAATATGCTCATGGAGATATACCATTGCCTGAAAGCGATCCAATCTTGTAGTGGTGAAGCCAATGCAAAGCCACAGCGATCACGGCTACCAGGAATCTTCCGATCCATTTCTTCTCAAGTATCACCGACACCAGATCCGACAGCGATCGCTCGATTTAATCTTGAAAGCATAGAAGACGGCGATTCATGGAACTGGTCTCCTGACCATCCATTTGCTACATCTACCCCAATACAGGCGGCTCGTCAAAGTCCATTGAGGACATCTTTTCGAACTCAGTCGCATAGACGTTCTCATATGGCGAATGATCAAGATGAGAGCATTGGCTTTGGTGAAGATTCTCTACTGGATGCCATCGACCTGGATGCGATAGAGGAAGCGGCAATGCAAGCTAAACATCAAGAAAATAATGCCAAACGTAAATGGGATGACATTGTCTAGTTTGTAAATACGCGATCGCATGTAAATAGAAAATCCGGGGATGCGGTTAGCATCGTGTAACATTAGAGCAGCATAACGAAAAAAAAAAGTACATTGCTTTAATACAACTCATTCAGCCAATATGATTTTTATGATCTATGCATGTGCTTCTTATTCAGGAACGTGCGAGAACAAATATGACACAGACTCGCCGTTGTGGGTTCTAGTGAACAAAAACATACCGGCCATCAGTAACCCTATAGTCTTAAATGTCCTTTGTTGTTTCTTTACCTTCTAATAGCTTCTGCCAAAGTTGGCGAAATATCGATAATATCCAGCTTAGGGCATATTGCCTGCAAGATCGCGTCAGTCTACCAGTTTGCTTCAATTCACTATGATGATATTTACCATTTTGTCTTCATGAGGTATGGTATTGCTAACAACAAGCTTTTCAATCACAGACTCATTGATGACTTTGATGGCCTTGCCGGAGAGAATGCCGTGGGCAACAATAGCATATACCTTTTCTGCGCCGTTCTCAACCAACGTTTTAGCAGCCAAGCCAAGGGTTCCGCAAGTGTCTGCCATGTCATCAACAAGAATGGCGATCTTATCACGCACATCACCAACAAGCACCATGCGTGACACTTCGTTGGCCTTCTTACGTTCTTTGTGGATCAATGCAAAGTCCAGATTGAGACGGTCTGCAATAGCAGTAGCACTAATATGACAAAGGGTATGTTTATGAGTATGTTGTTGTTGCTTATGACCCTTTTCCCAGATTTTCTTTCTTTACCGTTTCGCACCGCCGGCGTCGGGTGAAACAATGATGGCATTGGTCCAGTTAGGAATTTGGGTACGGATGTACTTGATCATGGGCGGTTCACAATATAAGTTGTCAACTGGAATGTTAAAGAAGCCTTGAATTTGGGAAGCGTGGAGATCCATTGTGATAACATGGTCAGCACCAGCGACGGTGAGCATATTTGCGGTCAGTTTTGCTGTGATAGGTGCACGACTCTTATCTTTCTTGTCCTGACGAGCATAGGGGAAACAAGGAATGACAGCAGTGATACGACGTGCCGAGGCAGTCTTGCAGGCGTTGATCATAATCAACAATTCCATCAGGTTATCGTTGATTTCGCCACAACCAGACTGAATGATAAAGACGTCCTCGTCACGGACGGACTCGCCAATAGTAACCGAAGTTTCTTGGTTTGAGTATTTCATGACAACGGCCTTGGCCAACTCAACACCGATACGACGGGCAACCAACTTGGCCAGCTCAGGGTGCGAATTACCAGTGAAAACCTTGATGGAATTGTCAGACATCATGGGCCGAAGGGTATTGTAAGACTATTTCCAAAAAAAGTTCAGATTCCAAGCGATACAAAGTTGTTATGGTGACATACGAAAACAATGGCTTTTAATAGCGGCTAAAGTCCCGTTTTTGCTATGAAAGAAAAAAAAAAGGCGCTTTTTCTTGTCACTGCCCGAGTCTTCAAACGAAAAAAAATTGTTTGAAACGGCGAACCATGTTTTTTTTTGCAAGCCATTAAAATACCGCTTCAAACACCGATAACCAGTCTGGCACTGTGCAAAGGGCTCGGGGGCCATGTCCCCACATCTTTGCGATCACTGGCTATGAAATGCTTAACCTACACATGATCCCATCCAACAAACGAACCATTACCACCACCAAGAACAATCCAGGAAAAAATAAATCCATTAGAAAAAGGCTGCATATAAGATATCATCCATATTCCCTTGCACTCTTAAGTTATCCTATTGACCCGTGCTGAAAAGAGATGCTTACGATGTCTATGGAACAATCTTGTATTTAGAACGATAAGGTTATCCGATGCCTTTTAGAGGAAATCTTTTCGCTGGATCTTAACATTCCCTCGATCAGTACTTTTGATATGCTTTAAAAAAGATTGGATGATAATAGAAACGAAGTGGGTTATCCGATTCTTTCTTTAGATTATATTGAGATACAACATAAAGCTTTTTGTTTGCAAGCAAACAAGTCAATAGGTATAAATGCATTGTTATTATTCGTCGAAAACAGTATTTACAGAGGGGTTGAAGGTGGAGGAGGTATCATCTGGATTAATGGAGGCTTGAGTGGCATATAATTTGGAATCGGTCAAAGGAGCAACCTGATGGTGTTGTACTTGGTCGTCATGCACGATAGACTCAGTTTCCTGTTTCGCAGGTGCGTTGAAATAGTATCGTCCGAATTGAAAGGTTTGTGCATGCAGAGAACGGCTAGGAAATGTTCGGATAGCTTTTATAAGCATGATGATTTACAAATGGATGGAAAGAAAGAAAGAAATAAAGAAAGAGAAAAAAGTTGAGGAGACAGACGACGAGAATAGCGATATTTAAACAAGTTGAATTCCACCCATGTGAAGTAGTGTTTCTGAATGGAGACGATCCTCATCCTGAGTCATTATCATCAGTTAGAAGAGAAACCATTCCCATGTGATACATTAGGCTGTAGACTGCCCATCCCCCACACTGTTCGGGTAAGAACCAAGTTTCCGGCACATCTTTCAGTCGTTCCTCTTCGACGCTCACCATTGGTTGCACTGATCGGGAACAGACGGAAATGGAGCGCGGTTGCATATGAAAGTATGCTCACTTTTTTTATCATCAAACCCTTACATAATGATACAACATAATGCTTTCTTCCGGTTAGGCGCAAAAGGATCGTTCGATCTGTCCATTGGACCCCACACAGATGGAACGAGCGGATCTCGGGTAGCAGCACAGTACGCGACCAAACTTAGATAAGTTAGACCAAAGCGGAACTGGTCTCCTTTCCTTTTTTTTCATGTTGTCTTTGCTTTACCTATTAGAAGCCTCGCTGACTGGAATGCGAGGCATGTCAAGTTGTTCTTGTAATCGCTGATTATGTTCAAACAACCGTTTCAACTTTGATTCTGATAACCGTTGAGATCGTTTTGGGCCCATAGTTATTATAGAGTCAGTTTGAACAAACACTTTTCCGCACACATGGAAATGAATAAGAATGCTCCTATGCGGAAAAAACAAGAAAAAGTTCTAAGTGGGGCATGGTTACCCAAGCAAATGTTACAATGGCCAATCAGAGGTCAGCAAAGATTTAATGCGCGTTTGCATGCCTGCCGTGGCGTGAACTTGACATCAGAATCTTAAGTGGCGTTAACACCTAAGATGGACTGCATGTATCTATCTAACATCATCGACATATTGTTTCTATTTCGGATATTATGATGACTGTAGCAATGAGATAGATATGTCGGGAAACACTACGGTAGTTGATTTCCACAAACGGTTCGAAATTCGCATGTAAGCAGTAGAGCTCTTAGACTAAACACGGTAACACACGCATAACTATTTAAACACATTGCCTTCGCGTTCAAATGTTCTATCACATTCCAACTTGCACCATTTGAATCCACTTGCCTTTCGCGATTCGTACTTTTTTAAATGAGAACCACGAGTAGATCAGCTTTTTGAGATTCCATATATTTCATAGATATCTTGAACACAATAGATCATCGATCTTGTTCAGTTAAAAATTCAACAAAGTCAGAAATAAGTGATTCCATCTGACAAAGAACCGACTAGTCATGGTATCTCTCCTCTCCCTCGGACCAACGCGACCTATGCTACTGTTATTTAAACCGATTTAGATATTGCTGTTTGAAGATAGGCTAGTCTCTGCTTATACACAGTACGAGGATTACTTTCTAAGTCATGCGCAGTAAAGCTATTATTTGACGGGCTTTCAATATTGAACATTGTTGCCGAAGATAGTGAAGATGAACGAAAAACTGAATATTTACCAATGAAAATTTTTTTCCTGTGTTGTAGCTAGAAAGTGGATCGGAAAAAACATATTATTTGTCAGATCAACAAACGGCTTTTTTACTGGTTTTTTGCGGAAACAGCCTCATCAGGTTGCCATGGAAATCGAGCTGGGTAAAAATAGAGAGTGATTGGATTCTGTGGCATTGACATTTACAAGTCCGCTGCAAGCCACTTGCAAGTCTTTTGACACAAAAAAAGGCCCGTAAAACTTGTCGTTCCTTTTCTTTGTCCTGTACCCCACTCTCAACCATGACAAGTACCGAAGGTGTCACTGGCATGACCAGCAAGGATTACTACTTTGATTCTTATGCTCATTTCGGTAAGTGCATATTTGGAATGAACTTCCTTGTACTTATACAATTTGACTGTCCTAGGTATTCATGAAGTAAGTATACTCAGAAACGGAAAATGGAAAGTTGATCATGTGTGAAGGAAATGCTGAAAGATGAAGTCCGAACGCTGTCATACCGTGCATCGATCTACAATAACAAGCATCTTTTCAAAGATAAGATTGTCCTTGATGTGGGTTGCGGAACAGGAATCCTGTCCATGTTTGCCGCCAAGGCTGGAGCAAAGCATGTCTATGGTGTACGTAGGAATTATGCTGCTTATGTTATCGTGGAATTAAATAATTTGTATGGCTTTCCAGATTGATATGTCCAATATCATTCATCAAGCCCGCCAGATTGTGGAGGACAACAATCTGTCGGACAAGATTACTCTGATTCAGGGCAAAATGGAGGAGGTCGAACTTCCTGTGGACAAGGTGGACATCATCATCTCTGAATGGATGGGCTACTTTTTGTTGTACGAATCTATGTTGGACACAGTGTTGGTAGCAAGAGATCGCTACTTGGTATGTTTTAGAACATGGTACGGAAAAGGAGACGATGAGGTTAACCGTGACATAGGCCCCAGGTGGATTGATTTTCCCTGACAAGGCTACCATGTACATTGCTGGCATTGAGGATGGAGAGTACAAGGAAGAGAAGATTGAATGTAAGTTAACGATATGTTGAGGTCTTTGTTTGCTGACCATGATTAGACTGGAACGACGTCTATGGTTTTGATTATTCGTCGATCAAGGCGCTTGCAATCAAAGAGCCTTTGGTTGATACAGTAGAAGCCCGTTCTGTGGTAACTACACCATTTGCAATGAAGGTAACAGTAAGCTATTTTGAAGTTTAATGAATTTATGAAGACTTCGCAGGAGATCGATATTGCTACAGTTAAAAAGGAGGATTTGACGTTCAGAGTGCCTTTCAAGATTACAGCTGCTCGTGATGACTACGTCCATGCCTTTATTTCTTGGTTTGATATCAGCTTCACTCATTGTCACAAGCCTGTTTATTTCTCAACTGGTCCTCACGCAAAATACACTCATTGGAAGCAAACAGTATTTTACACTCCAGACACGCTTACCGTCAAGAGTGGTGAAAGCATCGAAGGTATTCTTTCCTGTGCACCTAACAAGAGAAACCCAAGGGATTTGGATATCACAATCGACTTTAGCTTCACTGGCGAGTATGGCAGTGTTGAACAGCATTGCGAGTTCAAGATGTAAGTGCCGTCATGGCAGGCGATGAATTGTTGATCTAAACTATTGCTAGGTCATAATTGACATAAATATTGTAAAATGGAAACAACAACTCTGTAAAAACTTCTAACTGCATACCGAGTCTCCGCATTGAAAACCTTTTAAAGCCAACCTCCATTTTAGCAACATGGGTGATTACCTGCACAATAAAATAACTTATGGGCATCCGTTTGAGTAAATTCAGGAAAAGACGATACAATGAGACTTGAAAGGGATGATTTATCCGAAAGTATGCTAAGATCACTTTAAGCCTGCTGACTGCAACGGCGTGTAATGGCAGCGTTTGATAGTCGATTATTTTCGTACATTGAGATGGTGAGACAGAGTTATTCACACTCCTGCTTTAGAGTTTGACGTGCTATAGGTAATTGCAGCATTTAAACGTACTTTTCTGTCAGCAGACAAGATAGCTTTGGGCTGACTAGGCGTCAGTACCGCAACAGAATAGTCACTGTTGGAAGGAAAGAGCCCACGCTATTACTGGACAAAGTGTAAGGTTTCCTCTGGTCTAGTACAGCCTCAATAGCTTGCAATGAGATTCATTCAAATCCAATCTACATAAAGTATGACGATAAGAGGCAGCAGTGTCTATCGCTGTTACTGTGTTCTCGTAGTTCAGTTTGGCTGCAAGTAAAATTTAGTATCGCTTATGCTACACATAAAGAAGTCCACGGTTTACCTGTTAGGATGATATGGACAGATAGCCAGTAAAGAGACAGACGCTTTCTGATCTGAACTGCTTTGCTAGTAGGTCTAGAATTAAGTATATCAGCTAGATGTGAATAATCAATATCACGGCCGAGAAATGGAGTAGGCTTTCCACTGTTCTCCTTCAACGCACAAAAGGGCGCTTTCTGCCAACAACTCTTGGAAAAATTTACCACCATGTGCAGTATCCAGCAGTTGCGAAAATTTGTCAGTCTTAGGTAGAGCCATGGTTCTAAACACGCTGGTACTCACATACCTATAGCATATTCTTGGACTTCTCTCAGCCCCCAAGTATTTCCACCTCCAAATCAGCTCGCTGGCATACCGTTCCCTAACCCGCCAGCAACTTCCAGCTATAAGCCTAAACATCTTTCTTCAGCCCAAATCATCCGATGCCCTTCGCATTCTGCAGCTATCCGTTTCTTTATCGTAGGATGAGTTACTAACATAGACAGGAGAGGTTATTCTTCTCCAGTAGGAGAAGTCCCCCTGAAACTGTCTCGATTCCACATTGCTCGCTTCATGCCTGCTTATATTTTGCCCAACATTGTCCCCTATACTCTCTTAAGAGCATGATATACTAACTAGCTATCCTTGGCCTTTATACCAGCCGACTATTCAGGCAGCATAGTGTTGACCATACTATCCCATGTATTGTCGACCTCGAATTACCAACTATAAGCCAGTCAAGGTCAGACTTCCCCCAGCATCGGATCAGCTGCGTTCTGGCGATGGCGTACATCGCGCACAACCTGATCTTGCACTTGTGCTGACTTTAAATCATATCTCTACTCTGTTCTATGACAAGCAATATCACGCATACCGATGTCTTGCAATTTCTCGTGCAACAAGGTTTCGCGAAAACTGCAGCAGTATTCAAGCAGGAAGCTATAAATTACTTGGGCGAGCAAGATGCATCTTTAATTGATATCATGGAAAAGTGCTCTGCCAATCTACAGAACCTTCAGCTTGAAAGGTAGGCAATGGTTCAAATTAGAGAGCAAGAAGCACGCGTTTACACGAAATTTGATTGTTTCAAGTCGCACAGAACTCGAGGCCGGTGATGGAGTATTCTTTTCGACGTTGACCAATTCGTTGAGTACTATTCATCAGGGCAACATTTTGGCGGTAGCGGTTGAGCCAAAAACGCATATACTTGCTTCGAGTTCGACAGACAAGACAGTGAAACTAACGTACAACGTTGGCAAGCAAGGTGAATCCATATCAAAGACATGCGTACATCATCATGCACCCGTTCTTAGCATTGATTTCCACCCAACTATCCCTCATCTGATGCTTACTACATCCATGGATGGAACTGCAGTCCTCACTAACACCGAAGATATGGATGAAGTACATCAACGATTCACAGACCACAAAAAATACGTTATTCGTGGAATTTTCTCGCCTGGGGATGGCAACTATATAGCCACGGCGTCCTATGATCGGACAGTATGCATTTACCATCAGGATAACGCCGAAGGTTTACCCAGTTACTCGCTGATGAAGCAGCTGACATTTATTGGAAGTGTGGAAACTATCTGTTTCTCGGGGGAAACCCTTGTCGTGGGTGTACGAGATGATAACTATCTGCACTATATTGATCTTCCCGATCTGAAAGAAACGCGATGTAATATGAACGCTAATGGAGACGATTGGGTTTCATTTTCTCCTGTGTGGCTTTCTCCTTCGCCAGACGGTCGCTTTTTGCTCTGTTCGACAGACCATGAAAGCGGTAGAATGATCATGTTTGCATACAAGGAGTCTAGACAAGTCCAGAACTATTACGATTCACCAACAGATAATAAGTTCTCCACGCGCCGGCATGCTTTTCACCCGAGTGGCAAATATTTTTATGCTTCGGGTGGCGACGAGAATACGATTCGAGTGTACGAAGCAAGGTCTGGCAATATTGTCTCCCATCTCCAAGGTCACACTTCCATGGTGCGAACCATGACACTGAATGTCCAGCTTGGACTGGTCACTGGTGGATACGATCATACCATGAACATATGGTCCAATGCCTCATGAATTGTCGCGTATATCCTGTTAGACAGTAAAACCCAAAGCATTCTCATCCTTTTTTATGTATGTTTTATTTTCTATGACGATTCTAAAATGCTGCTTGATGAGCAAGTTTTCTCGATCTCGTTGACAAGATCTGCAAGTTTTGACTGAGGAACAAGAAGCAATTTACGGGATGGTGCAATGCCGAAATCTGAGAAAGCGCGCTTTGCGTCTGCTGTTGCTTCCTTTTCACTGTTGGTGAATTTAAAGTCAAACTGATATGTCGCATATTTGGCAATGATTTCGTCTTCTGCTTGGAAATAGAACGTCTCACTGGATGCTGAAGCCTTGCCCTTATTCTATGGACAATATCAATAAACTGATTCTGCGCCGACAAGCAAGAAAAATAGGAACCTTTTTGCTCTTTTTTGGTTTCGGACCATCATCTTCCTCGCGTGTGTCCTCTTCATCTACTGCCGATGCAACTTCCTTATAGGTTTTGGAGATAAACATGTACCAATCGAATGCATATGGCTCTTCCTAGATTTCCACTATGAGCGCTTCAAGCAATTTTTTTTCAATCCCATTCTCTTGCCTTTTCAACAGCTTGTGCTATCTCTTGCTGCAACATAGTGTACATTGGAGGCATGATTTCGACAGGCATATTAATGAATCGTTCCGAAACTACCCAGCCCACCGCAGCTGTCTCCAAACTAAGAATGTCATGTATAGCTTTGTACAATTTCTCATTCTTTTTCGGACATTTCGCCAATAGATAGGAACATAGAGACTGAATGCCTTCCTTTGTCTATAGTTGATAGAGTTAGATACATTGTCTTCTAAAACAATAATAAAGTGAACCTTTTGTTCTTTCAAGTTAATGATGCTCAAAATCGCGTATGGATCGGATTCCTGGCCGTCGACCTTGACTGTGGTACCGACATGGTTTTCTTCGATTAAGATATCGACAATATCACTGATATTAATAAGTTCGCTATCGGATGAAAATAATTGACTAAGGAGCCGTTTCAGGGCGTGGAAATCGATTTCCTCTGGATTATAGAAGTCGAAATCCACATCAACGATGTCCTAGAGATCTGTTAAGCGAAAAGTCGCGACACAGAATGCAGAAAGGGGGAGGTGTAGTGAGGAATCACCTGAGGAGCACCGTCGGATTCGTCGGACGATGAGACTTCTTTGTCCACAGAGCGCTCATCCTCTTCGGGTGCCTTTCTTTTGTTACTCATGATAAATGAAGGTTTTTTTGCTTGATTGAGCAAGGAGAATTGGTTGAGAAGGGAAGGTGAAAAACCACGCGTCACAAGTGGCTGTGGTCTGGACGTTCATGCGTGCATAATCCCATCGTAGCTGAAATATCCGATCTGTATATTACTGTAGTTTATCGTACTTTGCCGCATCGATGATGATGCTCTCTATTCACGATAAATAACCAGCTTTATCCTATAAATACTGTTAGCTTTTTCTGAGTTATAGAACCTTGTCGCACAGGCAAAGTGGACCTGGCATTTTCGGTTGGACAGATGCTTTGTTTCCGGACTGGCCAAGGTCAAGGCATGAGGGGGATTTGCACTTTTTTACAGTCCATAGTCTTTCTCTCCTTGGCTAAACCTAGCTATATCTTTCTTAAGGAACAAAGTGATTTACACAATTCCATATCTCTTAGGACTCATGGTCCATGGATACAATTAACGTGACCATAACATCACATAAACATCGTGAGTACAACTAGAATCAAAGAAAAGACAAGAGAAGAACAGAGCATGGAGCCTACAAACCCAATAGCGTGAAATTCCATTACTGAAATAGATATCTACGATTAGCTAGGTCCGAATAACATCAGGACTATTTTTGCAATTCAAACTTATTCATGTGAAGACGTCAGCATATACCTGCTTAGTTACCTGCGAGCTAACATTTACCGATGGAACGAAACTAAGCTGTTATTACTCTTTCTGATAGATAGACGATAGCCTGGAGACTGATTAGCATGATCACCAAACGTTACGTTTGTTTGTTTATAAACTATTTATTAAGTCATATTTCGCGCTACTCTAAAATAAATTTTGCGTCCGGAAAAGAGTCAGCTTTGACTTAAAAATGAATTGCAAATGGGTTCTTAGTGAATAGATTATACGGTTCCCCAGTGGACAGAAAATTCATTCGAGTAGCATGAAACGTAATTCATGGTTAGTATATGTGAACGATATACTAGGTGTGTTTTTACTTACTACCGAAGGGTAATTCCAACGCATGGGTTGAGGAAACTTTTAAAATACGATTTAAAAATTCCTAAGAAAAAAAAAGCCGCTAGGAGCTAGAGATGGAACAAAATGTTACCAGTATGCACAATTATCCATCTAGTAAAGATATAAGCGATTTCTAGACACCATATCCCTATCCGGGGCATGTTTACTCTGCAAGGAGGCGTTAGTGCTCGTTCCGTGTAAAGAGACAAACAAAAACAAATCAAAGTGAGGGCGAGAGGACCATGAGAGCGCAGGCACCTCGACCAGATAAACCACGAGAATAGCTAATCAACATAAAGTGAGCTTAGGTGAAAACAGTGCAATTACAAAGCATGTATACTTACCAACAGGGAAAAGAGTCTTGCCAAGAGAGAAAAAAAGTCCAAAAGCAGAGCAAAGCGACAACGATTTCACACGAGTTTATAAAGGAACATATTGAAATATTGTCATGATATCTTACCCAACATCATCCTGGGATAGTCTGGACCACACTCTTCAGCAACGGATAATGACAACAAAGGTACCTGCTCGCTTAAAAATTCAATGTAACTGGTATCACTCATACAATGTAAGACAGCAGGTAAAACCATGGAATCACAGAGAGATACAACACCAACCCAAACCTGGATGATTTGTATGGTAAAGACTATCTGTCAAGGCAAAAGACACGCACGCATGTACATGTAGTAAGTTGCGAGAATACAGAAACAGCGGTAAGCACATCAATTGTTCTCATTCTGTTCCATCGAATGAACAGTGTCAGTAAAACAATAATACTATGCTATCCTGCTATTATCTCAGACCTGAACAAGATATGAACTATGCACAATAATGCAATGGCTTTTTTCTTTTAACCTTGACCATTCTGTTACGGTAACATACTAGCGTGATATGTGTCACTATCAGAGCCAAATTAACCCATTTGCTGGCGCAAAAGTAGTCTAGGGACGACGCAGACTACCTTATAATTTACTGTATTTCTTTGCTATGGTCCCATCTGCACCAACACTGTCAAGCTGTGCAACTGACAAAAACTCCGCCGATCTGAATAAATTTCAGCAGTCCCGAAATTTTTTGAATGATTGGCTGCGGAGTTTACTAAATGTGTACCTTCACAGTTATAACCAAGGCTCTGGGGGTGACTTCGATCATTTATTGTTATCTCATGGACGACGAACTCAAGTTTCTCGAAACAATTCTTAAAGACAACTTATATTCTACAGTAATTAGTCAGTATTGCTCTTCATTCCATCAGACTATTCTTGAACGACATGAAAAAATAGCCAGGAGGAAAAGAGATAGACTGAGTGTAAGTGACATCAAAGCATGATGTGTGCTGCTTCAACTAATTTAACAAAAAGTTGGTTCCTGTTGAAATATTGCTTGACATTTGGCACTGGGTAGCGCTCATTTGCCCAGAGTCGCTGACAGTTGTTGGGCAACTAAGTCACCACTTCCGCCATGTGATGGACAAATTCGGCATGACTCTTTGGGCAACGGCACTCGAGAATACGTTCCAAACTCCTAGTTCTCAAGATGCTCGTATGGTATATTGGACTAAACGCCACTGGCTGCAACTCCGCAACAATGAATTCACATGGCCAGCAGTCCAAAAAAGTATGCGCCATGTTCATCACCCATCCTTTCAGTCAGTTGGGCCATGCATGCTCTTGTTGAAAAGAAATCAGGAGCGATTATTCGAAAATATGGTCAGCAAAATTCCATCCTCGATCCATCTTGAAATGGTAACAGAAGACGACCCATTTGACGCAAACAGTCTGAGCTGTGGTACATTGCCATATACGCACTGTATCGCTGTGCCAGGCACCTGCGTGCTCTTAGGTTGTCGACGTGATGACCCCGAACGTGGTCGGATATGGGTTATGGTGAAATGCCAAGGACGAGTGCGAATCCTGAACAGGTTGCGAGGACACCATGATCTGATTTCATCCATGGTTGCGACGGACCGACGTGTTATCACAGCGTCCCTTGACTCTACCATTAAAATCTGGGATATCAGCAATGAAAGAATACCGACCGTATCCTTGCGTAAAGAGCTTCATGGTCATGTAGGATGGGTCCACGGTATGGCTGATTTTGAGCTCTATTAGCGACCTCGTGTTAATGCTTTTTATGTAGCGCTCGCCGTTGAAAAGGACATTTTGGTGAGTGGTGGGTCAGATGACAGTGTCCGCGTGTGGTGTCTTAAGAAAGGAAAGCAAATTCGAATCTATCGTGGCTTCTACGAGGTAAAAAGTTTTTGCATTACATATTTATACAAACTATAAGGAGTCAGTGATTCTTTGACCCCTGACAATCCCTTCAACGGCAGGGGCCCGACAGCGATCGGATAAACTAACATATGGATTATTTAGGCATATGGATTTGGTGTTCTATCAGTTTCTATTCATCAAGGACGAATCGGCATCGGTTCTGTGTTTGGTCCTTTCTATATTCTTGATATGAACGGAAAAATACTGCTGAGCTTAGAAGAGAAATTGACGCATTCCTACCATTTACGTTATGAACAAGACCTGCATCAGATGCATGCAAGTACTATTCGGATATTATCCGAAACAATTGTGATAAGCTCGCGCCTCAATAATGAATTATGCGTATGGGACAAGCACGGCCAGTGGTTAGGCACATTGAACATCGGTGGTAACTTACACCAAGTGGAGATTGATGAATCAGAACAGATCATGATGGCAACAACCTGTGAAGGCTGTGTCAAGCTCTGGGACTTTACACTCAAACCTCGACTCAGTCTTCAGAACCATCAGCCCAGGAGGCTATTGCAGGGAGGCGCCGGAGGAACAAGAGTAGGAGAGGGAAGTGTCTGGGTGAAGCATGCAGATCAGTTGAATTACATGTGGTGATATAATAATAAACTACCGCCCTAATATGTATTTCCTTTCTTTCTTCTGTTAACTACACTTTTTCTCTCTCTCTCTTTATGCAATACTCTACGGAAGATCGACAGATATCCGTCTTTGAAACCACGCTTTGTTTTCAAAAAGATGTCTTGTCGGTTCGTCATGGGGCACACCCCTTAGCTGACGACTCACTTCATTTTATAGGTATTCAATATAGTTCTTCAATCGTCAACTTCCACTGTGTCACTTGTACGGTATCCGTTCGACTTTGTCGAATTTCACCAGAAGGTGTGAATTGGCATCATTGCAGCAGTCATCATGCATGAACTCATGACTTTGCATAGATAAAATTTCATTACCCAAGGTCGAAGATTTGTTTTCCTGTATTAAGGAATCCTGCACACAACTTTCGATTTTCTAAACGTCATTCCCTCCGAAATTTACTGGTGTTTAACAAAAAGTCCAACGCCGACAAGATTGAACAGTATCTGCGTTTATGTTTTCAGCATCCCGTTGTCTCTATCTCCTCCATTTTACGTGATTTTTTGAGCGTGCAAAGAGAAGAGGATACGTGCTTTCCACGTGCACAGTCTATTCATAACATATCTCCATCAATTAAATCGGGTGAAGAAAAACCGACTGATGCAAACCAGTCATCCCTTACTGAAACGCCATCCAAGATGTCTTTGAACGACTTTGAACTACTCAAAGTCCTTGGTAAAGGTTGCATGGGCAAGGTATCGTCCTTTCTTCCCTTACTGCTACCCCTCTTCTCCTCGTAAACCGTAGCTCTTGGCCCCTTGCGCTAACTTCCTTAATATAGGTTCTTCTTGTACGTTCCACACGCGATCGTCAGCTCTACGCTCTGAAAGCCATAAAAAAGGATTGGGTCATCCAAAAGAATGAAGTGATGCATACACGTGCTGAACGTGATATCCTCGTACGTCTTCGCGATCAACCCTTTCTGAGCAAACTTCATTACTCATTCCAAACGCCTTCGCAATTGTATCTGGTACTTGATTACTATGGTGGAGGAGATATTGCAACCCAAATGTCGATCTGCACCACGTTTTCGGAAGAACGCACGCGGTTTTATGCGGCTGAAATATTGTATGGTCTCTCCGTATTGCACAGTCATGGAATTATTTACAGGTAAAGAGAAAAGTTAAGCTATTGGAACAACAAGTTGTGAACCAAGTGCTACAGGGACCTGAAACCGGAAAACGTTCTGATTGGCCTCGATGGTCACATCGTGTTGACTGACTTTGGGCTCTCCAAAATGTTCACAGTGGGCGACAACGATGTAACTCACACCTTCTGCGGTACAGCTGAGTATCTCGCTCCAGAGATATTTCTAGGAGAGCCTTATACATATGCTGTTGATTACTGGAGTTTCGGAACGTTGCTCTATGAAATGCTCGCAGGCATCGTAAGTCTCCGAAGAGGGTCTGTAAACAAACAACGCTCTTATTTTAATATAACGTATATCAGACACCGTTTTGGGCCGATAGCCATGTGGAAATGTATCAGCGCGTGTTAGAGGACCCGCTTGAGTTTCCTCCTCATTTTGAGCCCGTTACTTGTGAATTTCTTTCGGGAGTAAGTTCGCTCAGGAATTGTACAACCGATATCAACTAAATGCATTTTCGTAAAGCTTTTAGAACGTGAGGCATATGAGCGACTAGGATGGGAAGGCCCAGATCAAATTAAGTCTCATTGCTATTTTAAAGACATCGATTGGGCAGAAGTAGCTGATCGCAAACTGCAACCACCTTACGTGCCGCTGCTGCAGTCCGAAACGGATGTGACGCACTTTGACGAAGCCTTCGTTACTATGTCTCCCCGTATCAGTCAAGCATCATGCAACGAAGTATTGCCAGAGGAAGGAACGTTTGACCAGTTTGATTTTGACTCTCGTTTCGACACACCTTCTAAACCTGATCCAATAATAACGCCGTCAAAAACCTTACGTAAGAAGTCTCATCCGCCAAGATGGGGCAAACAAAGGTTCTCTTCATCGTCCTCTTTACTTTCGCTGGGCACAGGCGACATAGTACGGCATACGGATACTTTACCGATGATTCTGAGTTCAGGATTCTCGCAACAACAGCAATCTTCGCTTCATCCTTACCAGCTTAGTCCCCGGTCTTCTTATGTCCGTAAGCGCCATAGTGCTGCACTGCCACTTCATCTGGATACGGATTATTATGCTTCTTCCGAGGAACGAGAAATACTAAGAACATCTAAGCGACGACAGCTTACTGTTGAGGATTCTAACAGAAAATCTTCCGGTTCATCGCACGCAATTTTAGAAGTAGCACATAGCCCAGCAGGATCCGGGCAGTGCTCGTCCTCCATATACTCGAAATCATCTATGACATTTTCATCTGCTCATGCAGCTGAGTCAATGACGCGAGCAGGAAGCGAGATGAGCGACTCTGGAGCAGGTGTTCAGAGCAAATCCGATAGCCCTTACCAACGGCCACATTGTCCTGTACCTGGACAAGCACGACCCACCATCCACCTTCCGGATTTCGACCCTGCAGCAGCATCTGCTGCTACAACCAGAAACTCGGTGTACTCTAGCATTTCCTATGATACTGAATCAATACAGCCTCAGAACTTTGTGCCTTCTATTCTATGTTCGAGCGAATCCAATACCCAACCTACTCCATATTGCTCATAATTCCAGCTTCAGACATTTAATATGAATCAAAATTTCCGTTTAGAAACAATTACCAGTTAGGCAGCTTCTTGCATTTTTAACTCACCCCTAATTAGTTAATTACCATTTAATTCTACAAATAGGCGTCATTGCTCACCCATAACTGCAATGCATAAATGACATTTTATCCCTTTATGACAGGATTTTTTTCCTACTTTAACAAGGCCCTTTTTTAACCCCAATATGAAAAAAAAGTGAAGCATCGGAATCATAAGACACTACCAAAGTGGATAAGATGTGAAGGACATTTGTAATCCACATATAGTAAAGTGCTGAAGCGCAGTACAGTACACTAATAGCACAGAAATGTTACCGAGTTGCTAACGCGCGACAAGCCCAATTTAGTACGTTGCGTAAGGTTTTCCCCATTAAAGTGGGGACGTGCGTTCTCATACTCCGATACGTATTTAGGTTAGGTTGATTGCTTAACTATAAGTGGCACAGCATTTCGCATTATGCAGATTTGGATCATCCCTCACATAGGAAAAGGTCGCTATCTCACGACTCCTAAATTGACAGACACGGAACTGATAATATTAAAAGGACCCTATCTTACTAATTTTGTCCCTTTTTATATATGCATAGGAAAACTTTACTACATCTCATCAGTTTACGGAGTCGTCATCATTTGCTGTTAGGCTGCATCACACTATAGTGACCGTCATGGGGGATCAGTTGAGCGCAGAAACTAAAGCAAGCTTATTATCCTTGATAGGGAAGGATGCCTATGCAGCCCAGTGTGGAATGTTTCACACGTTTGGCACCTGATAAGAAGAACAATTTCGCGATTCATTCAACTATGAACATTCTGAAAGTGTACGAACATAAATGAAATGGAAAATGGACATCTATCCGCTTTCACTCTCTTATCGCAACTTTCTAACCCTTTCAAACAGCTATCCCTTTTGCGCATATTTTTCATCTATCTATCAGTAGTGATAACCAAAAAGTAAGGTATGTTATACATTTCTTATTGACCATCTGACTTTTTCGCCTGTGTTAACCATGCTTTAAATTTGGCGTCATCATTTTGTTGCGACAATGACGGAGGAAATCGAGAAGCGGTTGGTAGTGGATTCTCGTCTATATTTCAAATATAAGCGGGATCCAGAATTACAGAATTTTTACCTTCACTGTCTTCAATTTCTTCTTCCTCGTCGTCTTCCTCCCATACTTCGTCTTCTAGTGCTGCTGGTACGAGAACTTCAGATCTATCCCTGCTTCGAAGTTGAATGAACTTACCTCTATCCCCGCCTAATGGGACTTCAGTTCCTTTGGACACTTTCATGTCGTTCATTAACTTGTTTAGCTGCTGTTGACGATTCTTTTCCTCTTTCTCCATCTAGATAATACGTCAATCCTATAGCTTTTCCGCAAGAACTTGTACCTTCTCCCGAATCAAACGCTCAATTTCGGGTTTGTACTCTCTATAATTTCTATAAGTAAACAGGCTATCACCCACATATATATACCTTTCGTATTCTTCAGCTGCTTCATCAACTGCTTTGAAGAAATCGTCAACTCCTGCACCTGTTACAGCTGAAAGACCGACAACTTTCAAATGGTTATAGAACTCATCCAACACTAAACTCATTGAATTCATCAAGCTGCTCATATAAGAAGTGTCTTGGCTGAGTGCTTGCTGGAATTTCTCGAAATCGGTCATCCACTCCACTGCAAAGTCATGGGAAACGACGTCCGTCTTATTGAACACAAGAATGAAAGGCAGCTTGGTCTTGTACAGAATACTACACGCGTATAACATATTGCTCATAAATGTTGCTGGTGCTGTTGTTCGAGGTGTATCAATGATATAAGCGACGACGGTGGGATAGGTTGCTGCAAGTGTATCAGTGATAATGGCGCCAGATGCGGACCAAGTGAAAATTTCGATTTGTCCAGGTGTATCAACAAGGATATGGCTACAACAGATTTAGTTCAATTCTCATATTGTTTGCCACTTCTCCCTTACTTAACACTATCAGAACGTTTGGCAACAAAGTTAAGTACTTGGTCAAACTTTGTAGTAAAAAGATTGAGCGCTGTCATGATACCACCATTGGGGCCTAAATTATATCTAAAATGGGGATTCAGATAAATTTCTCTTAAGCGTAACTATACGCATTTACTTACTGCTTCATTACTTCTTTGTAATTTACCGTGTCTCTAATATCGATGTTGGCTGTGAACGGAAGCGATCCAACAGCTGGATCGAGATTTAATACATAAGGCGGTGTCTTCTTTTCGTGAAGGTGAGCATTGATACGCTATGAGGTAAGGTTTAGTAATCATTGGTACTAATCTATGCTGCATTTCTTGTATACCTGCATAAATGTCGTTTTTCCTGATCCTGCCATACCAATGCAAAGTATAACCGGAGGCTTTTTTTTATTTTCCGAGGCGCTTGCGTGATTGGTGTGTTGTGGAGTGGATGGCGTGGACATGGCTGTTGACAGAAAGAAGATCGATTCCGTTCCCAAGCTTTACTGTGTTCATCTTTGGGACACCAGGAAAGACAGTCCTCTCCGGCACTGGTAGGGTGCAAATCAGATCAAGTCCGAATCGCTCCTAATGAAATTGGGGGTCAAAGACATTTGGCTTTCTTGCCTATGGACAAGTATTTTTCCTATTCAAGAAATAGCTTCAACAAGAAGATAAAATCCCGGTGTGAACGATAAAGAATAAATAAAAATATACCAGCAATTCTGACGATAAGCTCTATAAAGCTGGAGCCAAAGAGAATACGTTAGCCAAGGGGACTTACCTCGGGCACTCCTCCCCCAAATTATTTGAACGTCGTTACGATAAACTAGACGCCGTTTGACATATTGGCCAGTACCAATATCAAGAAGAGCGGAGGAACAAACCACAGGTAGCAGCACCTCAGCAACTGACGGAGTGCCCGAGAGCTCACTGGGCATACAGAATGTAAACGCTAAGGATCAGAATGGAATAATAAACGAATAGCTTTATTCAATTAATAGCATTGCACGAAGGAAATACGATGGTATATATGGAAAGTACAGGTAGAAATGCCAAGAGAAGGTACCTTCTGGGGCACTCCCCGTATCACATAGTATCTGCTCGTGCACTCCCTCTGCCAACAGTTGCTGAGACGCTACCTGTGGCTTTATTTCCCCACTTCTCTCCTACCATTCTTACTGAATAATATGTCAAACGGCGTCCTAGTTTATCATAATGCCGCTTTAATTTGGGGGAGGAGTGCCCGAGAGAAGTGCTCGAGGTAATTCCCAATTGTAAGCCTAGTACATTAGCAGAGTAAATCATAATTACTTACCTGTTCCTGTACTAATTACCTTAATATTGGGAAAAACAAGTTTGCCATCCATTGTGTCCTGTCTTCTACAATAGGATTACTGAATTTAGTTGCGTAGTGGTCCATGGTAGAACCAACGATAGAAGCATAGGATAAATTAAAATGGATCAACTTTATAGCACATGAATATGAATCGCGGTGTATTGATTAAGCGTATCATACAGCTGCTGTGCCAGCTGTCGATTATTTGTGTTGCTTTTTGTAATAGGACTACCACTGATTAGCTGAAAGACCGCGTAAAAGAACGATTTGTTGAAAATTACTTTTGATAATATACCGTGATTATGCAAACGAGTGTAGATATGATATGTTATCTACAGGTGTGCCTTGATTACTATATCCCGTACGAAAGATATTACTTCGCTTATACCGTTCACTAATTGGTTTTTAGGGCCATTGTTGTCAACGTTCAGCAAAGTCTCTACATCGATTTTTCGCATGACCTGCCCTGTAGGCCCAACATCTGCAACAAATTGCTGTCTTTTCCTTTTTTTTTTTTTTTTTTTTGGAAAGGCACAGGTGATGACTTGCATGACTATGTGTAAATGCTGTATCATATCGTTGATTGCAAACACAAGTGGGACATGGTGTACTGGATGTTCTGGTAGACAACTCCTGTCTCCGCCGTGCTTGCTCCCGCTTACGTGCTTTTTCCTCGGCGGCTTGCTTCCACTTCCCTTTCTTTCTATGGAGTTGTTGCTGGGTGGAAGTTCTGCTTGATTCAGATGAGTATCACCAGCACTTTCCTCTTGATTGTTATTATTTTTGTTGTCATTGTGCTGCCGTGCACGTTGTAACTGTCTGTAGGCTGATGATTACAGAAAGGGTAGGAACGTTTGTCAGATTATCAGTCGATTACTTCTACGTTACACACCTTCTTGCAACTGCTTCTGCTGCTGCTTTTATCGTTTCTTGTGTAGAATGATATCGGACACAGACATGCCATGATAGTTGTCCAACCTAGGTAGTATATCCGTAGGGGTCATCCCCAGAAATTGCAATATCTCAACCAAATCGTTCTCGGGTATATCCATGTGCCAGCAGGTAAAGAAAGATCTGTATAGAAACAAGCCAAAAAAAAACAAAAAAGAAAAAGAAGAAGAAGGTGAGGGCAACGCCAAAGAAATCTGTTTCTTTATTTGCCAGTCTGTACTTTGTGCAACTTTCTTCCTTTGACAACCTTCTTTTGCAGTTTTGAGAAGTTTTTATTACGATTGGTCAGCTATAATAAAATACTCTTTTTTACCGTGTTTATCAAAAGCAATTATAATAATGCGCATAAACTTTGTCATGATATATGGTCAAGTCTTTTGGCAGTCTAAAGTTTACCCCCCTTCGTTTCTTGATCCATGCTTGTGTTATCCAGACAATAGTAAGTCTAGGACACATCCAAACGATATTCGAACGACGACAGAGTTTAAGTATTGAAATAGTTTCTTGAATTCTTGGATAAGCAAGTGCCAATCACTGCTGACATGAAGCAGATCCCTACAGCCGAGTTAAGTAGGAACCATATGTTTAAAATGATTCATTGTGTGTTTTGAGCATATCGGAAACGTGAGGATCCTGAGATTTCAAGATCCATCTTTACATCAACGTCTGTGCATGGAGAGTAAACGTACAAACAGATGGAGTCAAATAATCACCTATACAGGCTAATCTGTACTGCTATACTTTAGGCAGGCACTTAACGTTCCAGGAGATTTGTCTTGGGCTTGCCATATTTAGGTATCTTTCATAGTTTAAGCAGTGGTAAATCACCTGATTCCATCTTTCAAGCATGCTTGGCTTCTTCTGCATGGGATATTGCCAACCCCGATGTCTCTCTGAGAAGTCCATCATTAAACTGCACTGCTCTTTGTCGCTTCACTATAGAAATAAAGGGAGCAGAAAGGTTATAAAAGGAAGATAAACAAAGAAACAAAATTGCCAAGCCAAATTGGTTACAATTTTGTTGACCACGGTATTCTATACTCTGAATGCTTCTGCCGTTCTGATGATGCTTGCTTTGATGACATTACTTTAATCATACCACTTTGTCAACATTCTAACAACGATATACTCTGATTAAGTGTAAAATAAAGGCGATCTTGCTACATTATTGCTTACATTATGAAGTGGCGACTTTTCTTCAAGGTAAAGGAGAAACAAACTATGTGCATCATTAGCGAATGACTTATGTGGCAAGTATATTTTACTTTTATATCAATTTGATCCTCCAATACATACCAAATTCATCCAAGTAGAGTGAAATATAGCTCATGGTTAGTTAATGACAATGACATACTACCTTTTTACATACCCAATGGTATCCTAGCGCTAGTCTGGGAGTCGGCGAGGAGGAGATCTGTCGGGAAAATCCGGGATTGTTCTTGATGCTCACCCACCCATCCTATAGAGAGTGTTTTGCTTGCCTACGTGTAGGTAGTAGAAGTGGCAAAGTTATGAACCATGATAGGATTTTCTCTAGTTTGTTGTCTTATCGCTTTGTTAGATTTTTACTGTATCCAAAATCATCTGATGTTTCATGTTGTCGAGAATATCCAGAAACATATGTTTTGTTCTTGCTTTCAGAGACGGATACTTGCTGGAATTGGCCAGAAGAGAATATATAATGAGAGATGTCTTAGGTATGTTGTTCAAGATCTATTGTCTTATAAGGTTAAATGGCTGCATAATAATAACAACATCCAATCTTGTCGTATTTTGTTTCACTCAATGCTTCTCTCTGAAGTTGTCTTGTGTATTTCTTGGGAGAGATAATGCTAACGGATGAATTATTGTAGTAATAAGAAAATTACCGTTATTTAGAGTCCAGTACTTCATTCTCTCGTTATCTGATTTCACACTTAAGAGATTGATTTACTACGCTGGAATCATGCAGTTAGATAAATTTTCTCAACTTTGTGCGCTTAGACTGATAAGATGCTTTTGTCATACGTTGGAGTCATGAACATATCAATAGATCAGTTAATTGAAAGTGCAGTCCGAGATAAAGTCAAAAGAAAAAACGAATGAGTAGAATACATCGTCCTATCAATGGAGGGGCGCGTCATGGTTTTCCACGTTAATGTCCGGGTAGTCGCGCAGATAGGGAAATTGTTGTCGATGGATGTATGAAGCAAGCTGCTTTAAAGAATCTAAGAGGGGCTGAAAGCACAGTATAAAATAAATACATCATGTCCAATGACGATGCCACCTATCGATGGAATGATTATCTGTTTTAATTAAGAAGTGTTACACGCATGGACTGACCACTGTTTTTGGTCAATCGGTCAATAATTAACTGCTTAGGTCTTTTTCACTCGTTATCTATTCATATTACCGTAGTAAGTCATCATCCACCAGCTTATGTATCATTCTTAATTGACCTTCTTTCAGTCAGTGTAAGTTACAAGAATACAGAAACATTGGTGGATCTATTAGTTCTTCTCGTTCTATTCCAGTCTTCATTTTTGAATGGACATTATCGTAAGATAAGCAAGAAACATGCTACATCATTATTATCCTTATGTTGGATCTTAGCAAGTTTTGGACTATATACAGTAAAAGCGTGGCTCCTTTTTCATTTTTTGACTCTCGGACACTCTGCTACGGCACTATGTCAGCGCCAAATTTATTTCCTATCAGAGTAAACGCATTTTATAAGTGGCGCAAATTACATATTGGAAGAATAAGTTCACTGCATGCTGGTTGGATCGGGTTTTCAAACAGTAATATACCCGCGAAATTCGTTTTTGCAACATGTCCGATCGACACCCACATGTCCGACAAGTTTCCCCTTTTCCTCTCCTCCTCTTTCCACTCATTATTTTCTATTTTGCCATTCAACTCCTTGATCCACAGCACCATCTTGCTCTCCTTAACGAAAAATAAGAAAAAAAGTTACTAATTCAGCTTCCGATCCTCCCTTTTTCTTGTGCTCTTACTGAATGGCGCTCAAGGCAAGTGAAACAACAAAAAAAATTACTGTTACCATCTCAACATTCTAAGAAAATCAATGCCAGCTTGAATTGGAACAATGGCAAAACGCATGCAACGCCTTTGATAATAAAGACTACAACACAGCACTACAGGCATTCATTGTAAGAGAAGCTCCACTACAAACGCGTTTCGTCCCGCGATCGCGCTAGCTTTACACGCGGCCGTCTTATTTGTGTCTCAAATCCCTTTTTTCTTATAGGGCATGGCTGACAACGCCAAGATGCACTTCAATATTGGATTGATCTTTGCGACTGTAGATGATCATGAACGTGCGGTATGTAGCGATCGGGTACTAGATAATGTGGTAGAACACCATTTGGGTACAACGTCGTACATTTATATTACGCCGTGAACTAATGATTGCTCTCGCATGCGTAAATTAGCTGGCAGCATACACTAGAGCCATTTCCATGGATCCGTACTTTGCTGTAGCTTATTTTCAAAAGGGCGTATCCCAATTCATTATGAACGATATGGAAGGAGCGGCACATGATTTCGATAATGCTTACCAGGTAACTTGATTATTTGTAGTAGCATGACCTTACCGACTTTCCAGAAATTGCGAGGCAATCAAATTATCAATTACACACAGTTGGGACTGGCTTTCCGACTTTATTCATGCGAGGTTTTATTCAACCGAGGCATCTGCCAACTTTACCTTGGAAAAATCGACGCAGGCTTAACGGATCTGTACCATGCACAAAAAGCGAAAATGACAGAGGAGCATGACGTGATCGATCAGGCCGTCCGTGACCGAGGAAAAGGATATTCCGTTTACTCGATACCGCCTGGCGTCCTTTATCGACCGCCAGAAAGCAGGCTACGACAATTGAATGGTGTGGATATGTTTGCCGTTGTCGATCAACTTGGTATTACTAAACAGCAAAAACCGGTAATCGCTGGAATAAAACGTAACAACTCCATTCTGTTATCCGAATTACGGTCCCAACGGCGACCCACTATCCAAACAGGTCGCTACGAGGACGGTATGCCGATATCCAATAGCCCTATTAAACCAAACATGATTCGTGATAGCGCGCCAGGAACACCACCACAATATGGAGAACAGCCATCACCTGTGCAATCTTTATCATCACCTCATTTCTCAAGACAACAACAAACGAAAACATATTCTACAACAGAACGACGGCGAAACGATTCATCCACAAACTCTTATCCTGCGACAGACGACTGGGCGGACGCATCTTCATCAACATCCTCATTCAGTTCAAGCATTCGCCATCGCACAGATGGAAGACGGGTCGATAGCGGGTTTGAATCAGCATATGAAGATAGATACTCGTCCTCGTCACGCAATTCCACACGAAGTCATAAAACAGCTCGTTATTCTCCTCCGCCTGTTCCACCTATTCCACGTAGCCAAAGTGCGTATGACGAATTTGATACCTCCAGCTATGGCGCCTTTGATCAGGAACTTGATGAAGTATACGGCTCGCTCGGGACAATGACTATTCATGACCGGGAACGGGACAGAATTCGAGAGAGGTTAAGTAGTAATAACCTTGAAGAAAGACGAGGGAGCGAGCAGAGTGGGCAAAGTGCCGGTTCATTCGGGAAAAACTTGACACCTCAGCCATCTACATCAGCTTCAACGACAGCATCAGGCAGAGATATGTCAAGTGGCAAAATTAAGATCAAAGTCCATTACACGGATACTAGAATCTTGATGGTGCCAAGTAATATTACGTTTGAAGATCTGCTCAATCGTGTACGTGAGAAATTCAATGCTCCAACAACAATGCGGCTTCAATACAAAGACGAAGACGAAGAGTTCGTTTTGATGATAGATGAAGATGATTTGAGAATGGCACGACAGATAAATAGAATCCGTACCGGAGATTCTGGCGTTGAAAAAATGGAAATCTGGTGTCTTACATAGTAATATTAGATATTTGTACCTTTCTTGAAACATACAAACAGAAAACCTATATACTCCATCTTGTACAAGGCTTGAATGCCTACTCACGGGTTCCAATCCCGGAATATCTCTGGCATATTGGGCACACTGAAGAGAAATGAGCTTATGCTTTTCCTTGTATCGTTTATAATGTCGTTATATTAAATCATTCCTGTTTTAACCGAATTACGGATTACTAATGGTTAAGGTTCTGGGAAAGCAAAAAAAAAAAGTCATGGAACAGTGTATCACAAAATTTATTGCCAATAGAGTTGTATTTGAAGTCTTGTCAAGCTATTGCTTTCACTAAAGACATCGAACAGTCGTTCAGTTGCTATATTGTTCTCAACCAGAGAAATAGTCTGGACAATTTGAAGAGAAAGAAAAACAAGTAGCACTCGAAAATGTTCGTACAAGGGAGACGGACGATAGAAGGAAGAACAATGAAACAAACTAAAGATAATGCTATCATACAAGGATTTCCTTCAAGTCTTTTACGATCTGACAAGTAATAGCAATGTGGTGCGAGCATAAATAAGACAAATTCAATATGAAATTGTGTTTAGGTTTACTAGAGATAAAACCAGTATATTAAGGAAAAAACGGACAATGCAGGAAAAGGTGAAACAGGATAACATGTACGGAGGATGTATTCTAATTTCTGCGTTTTGCTTCTTTCTATACAAATAATGTGCTGCGACAATAAAGCACAATAGAATGGTATCCAGTTTGGTAGGTAGGAAAAAGATGCGGTTTTGTGCCCAATGGGGCGAAAGTAGAATGCAGTTGCCGAGTTATTGTAGTCAAGAACTCTCGACCAATCAAAGCCAACATCCATAAGGGTAACTTCCTTTTTACTTCGACCATCGTGCCAAAAAAAAAAAAAAAAGGTACATCTTCAAGAAGTCCATTCCTGATATGCCGTCGTGCATTATCAAGCCCACTTCCATTGTTACAGTTGCACCATATCGTCATGCCTTTCCTTTCTTATGGTTATCACCACTTTATTAAGTAATTAAGAGATCTTAGATAAGATATGAATACGCAAACGATCGCAAAGAATAAAATCATCATCTTATCCCTTTATCTCTGAATACACCGACGACACTTTAACCTTTTGATTGGCCACAAATCTTGTGTGTCGGAGCCAGAATCGGCGCATTAATGAAAAGACTCTTTTTACTGAAGCCTTCCAAGAAGTTCTCGAAGTTGCGATTAGTTTCCAAGAAGTTCGTAGATACTTCTCGCATCTTCGCCTTCGTAGAAAATTATAGAAGTATTATATGTATAAATACTTTTGATAGTTTGTGAAAAATAAACATGATTGAATCCCTTCGCACACTTTTATCTTTTACTTCTGTTTCTTTACGATTTCTATATTCCAGCTTGATTGGCAACTCGTGTCCAAAACAGTAGTGTCGTCGCCGTATTCTGAGCTGGAATCCCAATGGCCAGATAGGGTTGAGACAGGTATAGAAGATAATGAGATAAAAGATGAACGGATGAGATCCTTTATTCTTTTCGATCGTCTGCGTATTTATATCTTTTTGCTATAATTTCTAATTACATAATAATAGTGGTGATAACTATAAGAAAGGAAAACTATGACGATCTGGTGAAACTGTAACAATGGAGAGGGGCTCAGCAGTGTACGGCGACAGATCAGAAAAGGACTTCTTGAAGATGTCTGTTTTAGGAATGATAGCCGAAGCAAAAAGGAAGTTACCCTTTATGGATCTTGGCTGTGATTGGTCGGAAGTTCTTGACTACGACAGTAGCTGTGAATCGACTTCAGGAAAACGACATGTGTAACATCACCCAAAATGGGTGGCAAAATAATTGCGTGAACGGGGAATCGAACCCCGACCTTCAGCTTGGAAGGCTGAAATTCTACCATTGAACTATTCACGCGCTGATGTCAAAAGGTCAAACTTAAAACTTTTGACTGAGAACCGAAATGCGCTGACTATGATAATTTATAGGAAATGTAGAGGATATACATATGAAAAATCCTTATATACACAACATAATCCAAAAAGGTGTGTACCAAAAGACATCACCTTTTCTCTGTAGGGTTATACAAAAGAGCTGAATAACTAGAATAGAAAATAATTAGATTAATTCTTTTTCCAAAACTGAACTAGAACTAATTCTGATATAGAATACTTTTTATACTATGATGACCATACTTTCTATAGGACATACTCTCTCTTTAGCATAACCATCCTATATGAGGTTTTATATTCTTTTATTTTCCAATAAAATGGTTCTCTATATAGTCCTCTTCTATTTCCTTTTTAGTTTGATTAGGTTCAATTAGGTTCCAGCAAAGAGCTAAAAAGAACTGAACTATGCAGAACCCTATATACAAGCATTGGTACACAACATTTCTAATGTTTTTTATTTTAATTCCTTGGCGAAGCTAATTTACTTGACCATCACCGAACTTTTCAATCAAAATAATACAGAATATACTGACTTCTTCTGAGACCATTTAGCGTTGCCTTATTCTTCTTTTATTTCTTTTTCGTATTTATATTCTTTTTTTATCCAATTATTCTTTAACTTTTAATATAGATAATACTCTTTTCAGTCGAATAAACGACAGGTTTTTCATTTTATATATTTCTTTGACTAAAGTTCTTTAAGAGTGTGATATATGTAAATAGAAAAGGGACGGATAGAATCCTTTGAGACTGTTGGATATCTTTATTTCATTCAACTTGTCTGCCTATTTATAATTATTTGATCTTATGCGGGATTTGTAATTAGTGAACGTTCTTCTCGGCGATAGGTGTATGATTTAGCTAAGTGTAATAACTGCGGTGGGCAGTGTCACCTTGTCTTCGTCCTCGGTGATAGATCTCTGATTTAGAGAAGAGGTGCAGTCGGTGTTCCAAACTAGAGAAGTTCACTGTAAATGGAAACACGTTAATTCCGATCATCCTGTTCATGGAACACAAGTAGTAGGAAGTCACACTGCAACAGCTACGTATACCACAAAGAGAAACACTCTCTAAAAGAAGCAGGCCTTTTTTTATCCATTATGATTACACTGTGCCTCCATTAGTTTATCAAATAACCATTAATAACCTAAATTCAATCGACTTATTTTTTTTCTTTATTTTGATTTAACACACTCCACAAGAGTATACCGACCATCTAAGTTATTTAATCTAAGCAAGAGATCATTGTCTAATTCTCGCTTATTCCCAGCGTCCCTTTAATATTATTATATCTATCAATGACATTCAAAGGGAGAATTGCGCCAAATATCATGATATGCAGTTCAAAAATATCTATCCTGTGGCTTTTCATAGCATCGCTACGCAAAGCTTACCTGTTCAATGAACATCTAATTTTTAAGCGTCTGCAATACTTGAAAATACTGAAAAATTTTACTCGCTTATGAATTTCCATTGTACCACAGTCTTATAGGAGGAGAAAGATAAAGCGTGCCAATAACAGATTAAAGTCTGTATTTCGTTTAAGACTTGTCTTCATATTGGACAAGCTGATACATTTGGAGAAGATATGGTGGTTCTTCGAAAGGTATATCAACAGCGTTGTAACATTTGGGAAAAGTGTCCGGTCAGAATATCTAGGCTGTAGCGATAGTCAGTGCAATAAAAACCATTCGAGTCACTAAACGGACAAGCAAAAGCATTGATTAACAGCAAGCAGAAAGTGCGAACATCGTGAATTCGTAGACCAGCTGTGCTTTAGATATTATATATTTCCAGGTTAATGTGAGTTCTTAATTAAAAGGAAGCAATAAAGCTCCGCGGTGTACAACAATGGAATACATACTTTCGGTCACTATTTGTAAAGCAAATAAAAGATACGATGATTGGAAGGTGAAAGCTGGATCATTAGGAACTGATTCGTCATCAGCTCTTTGGTGATATTACTCCAGTGCTAATTGTTTGCTGATCCTATAATCCAGCATCACGCGCGAGGTATTATTTGGTATATAGAGAATGCTCAGAGACAAACTAAGACTTTGCTTATACGTCCAGTTTTAAAAGAATTTGAAGCAAGTGGTACACAAACGATGCAGTTAAATCGATAAAATTTGTGATACAGGCGCGCTCCTGTGACGGTGAAAACCATTTCCTGAACCGAAGTTGGGACGCACCTGAAGCACGTTAAGTGACACTCGGTATGGCTGATCAAGACACAGATCGTCTTAGTAAGAAACGCCCGCATGATGAAAATACATTAGCTGTTGATGCTGTGGAAGGTCTGTTAGGATTTCTAATATTACAGCCGTAATTTCTCATACGATCGTTATACTTGTTTTAGACAACGACGATGTTGGGCCCATGCTTCCACCCCCAGAAAATGAAGTGTCACGTAAAAAGAAAAGAGGTTTGTGAGAGATAACTTTTCAGCACGTTAACAACGTATTATAGTCTTGGTTCATGAAAAGCTTTATCTTTCCCATTTGCCTTCAGCTGACATGTATGAAACAAGCTACATGCATCGTGATACTCTCAGCCATGTGGCAGTAACAAAGTAAGAGAAGAAGGTGCTTTATAGATCCTAAATTCTTTTCCATAGAGACGATTTCATCATAACGACATCGGTTGATGGACATTTGAAATTCTGGAAAAAGACTGCAACAGGAATCGAATTTGTAAAACATTATCGATCTCACTTGTCTAATATCGTGGGTATAAGTTTGTCAGCAGACCATGAGCTGCTTGCTACGATTTCCGAGGATATGGCAATGAAAGTATACGATGTTACAAATTTTGGTAATACTTATACAAACAGGGTAAAGGAATGAGCTTATTGAAAATTTTGAGCATAGATATGATCAATATGATCAAGCTGGGATTTAAGCCGAAGAGTGTTTGCTGGATCCATCAAAAAGGGCAGGCACAGGCCTTAGCGGCTGTGTAAGTAATCCGTTTGTTGACACTGTCGGTTTGACATGTTATTTATGTGCAGATCTGAAGCTGATAATCCAAATATCCATATATACGATGGACGAGCCGACAACAAACCATTGCAAACAATTTCCAATCTGCACTCGAAGCCTGTACACCTGATGGCTGTAAGATCCGTGGCCCTTAACAGTAAATAGGCTAACTACAATTGTAGTTCAATTCCCGTTTTAATTGCGTTGTATCCGTGGACAAGTCAGGTATGATCGAATATTGGTCACCAGAAGAACCGTTCGACTTGCCGAAGGATTTGGGATTTGAATTAAAAGCGGAGACGGATTTATATGAATTCAAGAAGGTAAAAGAGCAGAAACTTAAGGCTTGGTGCTCATTATGGTTTTCCCCAGGCAAAATCTGTACCGACATGTCTAACCTTTTCACCCGATCAATTACATTTTGTTACCATGAGTTTCCCGGACCGTCAAGTTCGCTTATTCAAGTTCTTAACTGGAAAGATATACCGTAAATATGATGAGAGTCTTCATATTATTAGCGAAATGCAGCAAGTAAGAATTTATGTCAAATATGACAGCTTCTCTGGAGGATCAAAATAGCTGATAGCATGGTTTTTAGGCTGGTACGGCTTTATACAAGCTGGATGATATGGAGTTTGGGCGACGTCTTGCAGTTGACAAAGAGCTGGAAAAGTCTTCTCAGTCTCAGTGCGTTAATGCTGGTAAATCATTACTGCTAAAAGGAAAAATGATGCTAAATTATCGATCTATAGTCTTCGATGAAAGTGGTAATTTCGTTATATATGCCACCTTGCTAGGCATTAAAGGTAATATAAATCAGCAGATGAACAATCAAGATTAACAGCATTATGATATCAGTAATCAACATTCGCACCAACAAGGTGGCCCGACTTATCGGCAAGTCGGAGACTCACCGTTTCGTGAACGTTGGGCTTTACCAAGGTGCTCCCCGAAAAAAGGGGATATACACATTGGTATGTTACGAAACAATCGCTTCTGTGGCAGAATACTTACTTTAGCACAGGCAATGGCTGCCTCAGAAAATGCTGCGATCAAAGAAAGTGAAGCACTGGATCCTACCTTGTTTTGCACAGCTTTCAAAAGGAATCGGTTCTTCCTATTTACCCGACGTGAACCGTACGAGTAAGCGCTTATACGATCTACTATGTGTCTTAAGATACTAACGAAGACCGTTATAACAGGGATGACAGCAAGAAAGGCGATCGTGATGTTTTCAATGAGAAGCCTTCTCGTGAGGAGCAGACAGTAGCTGCTACACAGGAAAGAAAGCAAATCCTTGGAACACATGCCATTTTGCGAACAACATGTGGAGATATCCATATTCAACTGTTTCCTGACGTTGCTCCCAAGGCAGTGGAAAATTTCCTGACTCATGCAAAAAATGGATACTACGACAATCTGATCTTCCACAGAGTTATTAAAGGATTTATGATCCAGACAGGGTGTCCATTTGGTAAGTGGAGAATTGATGGTAAAGGTACTGAAAACGTGTATACATAGGTGATGGTACAGGCGGCGAATCCATCTGGGGAGACGATTTTGAAGACGAGTTCTCTCCAAACGTGAAACACGATCGTCCTTATACGGTTAGTATGGCAAACGCTGGACCAAATACAAACGGAAGTCAATTTTTCATTACCGTGGTGCCAACGGTAAGTCCATTTGGAAGTTGACGATATTGTAGCGACTAAAGTTTGGTTTTTAGCCATGGCTGGATAATAAGCATACCATTTTTGGCAGAGTTTCTGCCGGTATGGATGTTGTACACACTATAGAGCATGAGAGAGTTGACCGAAACGATAAACCGTACGAGGAGATTAAAATCATCAACATCGAAATACGATAAATAAAGGCTTAGGCAAAAACTACATCAAAAAGTATATGCTGCCACGTATACGGGTACTGATATAGAACAGGCTACTATTGCACGCACCTCTGATAAAATATATTCTCGATTCCCAAGTTTTCGTGTGGAATTGCACGTCTTTGAGATGCTGTCTTCAATTCTTTTTATCTAACTTTATCTACTCCAGTAAGGCTAAGTCTGAATCTATCTGTCCGGTTATGCCTCAAAAGGTCATATAGTGCAGGTGCTTGCCATCTATTGAAAGGACACTTAGGACCAGCTAAAATTGATCAAGTATGCCTTATTTCTCTATCGATTGTACGGCAATATATTCCCCTTACGCGCACTTGATTCCCAGTGGACTTCAAGTCCATTCGAGCAGGGTGGAACAAACAAAATGCGCTGTCATCCGTTGCTACTATGGTTTACAGCCACAAGCATCAGGTCAAAGACCACAAACTTCTTTTTAGCCTATGCGCGTCCAAGATCCCTATTGGCTCGATCCGTGGCAATCAAAAAAATTTTTAAGTCTGGGAGACCAAAAACAAAAAGACGACCGTTGTTCTTTCTTTCCACTTCTCCTACAATCCATTAGAGCTTACAAGTTATGGGTGGTGTGTGATAAGTTGTTGCCATATGGTGCCTGAACTAACTTTGGTACTAGCTTATAAATATTTTCAGGAACTTCATAAAAAGAAGCAGTCAGACGTACTGCGTTTCTTGCTTCGTGTGAGAGCCTTTGAGTGCAGGTACAGAATCAATAGATTCTTTAGGCTTGAATACCACCTCCAAAGTCGCTTTTCCTTTGGGGAGTGGTTGAAATTCATCCGATGAATTGTACTTGCGAAAAGGAAAAGCACTCATATGAACATGAAATCTTGGTTTATAGACAACTCAATGTGATTCATCGTGCATCACGCCCATCGCGTCCTGATAAGGCACGCCGCATGGGCTACAAGGTACGCAAAACATCGTTGATTTAAATGTAGTAATGTCTCTCGACGTTTGTATAGGCAAAGCAAGGATACGTCATTTATCGCGTTCGCGTACGTCGAGGGGGTCGTAAGAGACCCGTTCATAAGGGAGCCACCTATGGCAAGCCTGTGAATGAGGGTGTCAATCAATTGAAATACCAACGTTCGCTCCGTTCCACTGCCGAAGAACGTGTTGGCCGCAAGTGTGCCAATCTTCGTGTTCTGAATTCATACTGGATTAACCAGGACGCTACCTACAAATACTATGAAGTCATCCTCGTCGATCCCTCCCACAAAGCTATTCGTCGTGATCCCCGTATCAACTGGATATGTAATGCTGTGCATAAGCGTCGTGAAGCTCGTGGTCTTACGGCCATTGGTAAGAAGAGTCGTGGAAAGAACAAGGGTCATCGATACACCAAGACGAAGGGTGCTGGTCGTCATGCCAACTGGAAACGACGCAACACATTGCAGCTTCCTCGATATCGTTAACTTTTTCACATTAATAAAATTATCTGTACATTCATAATCGGTCTAAACTAGTCGCCGCGGGTGTCTGTTGTTGTACCTGTAAAGTTTTCACAGATATGATCGGTGCATTGCTTTGAGTCGAAAATTCGATTTCGGGAATATGTAATTCTAACTGCTCTATTTTTGAAAATGCAAACCCTATTTTATAAGTTCACTTGACGCATTTGGCAAATTCAGCTTGACGCAAATAACTCATACTAGTTGTCATGTTGTAAAAGTTTGAATTCACTAGCTGACAGTAAGTGTTCTGGAACTTTGACAGTGCCATTCCAAGCGTGCGTAAAATACGTGAATGCTTTCGGTTGGTGGGTACGGAGAAAACCCTATAGTCTCTACAGCGTAGAAATAGCTATTACTCGGGCTACGACAATTCGAAGACCTAGCTTGCGATGGTGCTATCATGTTTCAAATTAAAACGTAGATAATGACAAACTAAGGACAGGTCCTGCAAAGTGCTGCTGGATTTACTGAGTTAAAATGATGAAATAGCTGCAAAAGGTGATCAGACGGACTGAAGAGTCATTCAGTCTTTCAAACGACAAGCTGACCGTTTACGCTTAGATGAACTACAATGTTTGTCTATATGCAAAACAGATATAGCAGCAGACGCTCGCACCACAATGGTGTCTGGACTTAGTACCAATTTGTACTACGGCAGTTCATGTAAAAGGTGGATGAATTGCATACGGTGGAATGGCTACACGATCATCAGTCGAACATACATCATAGGCTTGCCAATGAGAGGCATCCTGGAGCCGCTTTTCGCCATTAGCAAAGTTATTGGTTCTGAACTTGCAGTCTTATATGGGTCTAGTTGGTTTTTGCCCGCCTCTCCAATAGTTCGTAAGCATGGTCTAAAAATTAAACGAGAGCCGTGAGATCTGTCAACAAAGACTCTGATAGGCAGCATATCTGCGACGTGTGAGATTCCTTTCCAAGGGTTGTTGATATTGTCCCATAAACTTGCGACCCTGAAAACAATAGTCTCGTTTTATAGGGCCTCGTCTGTAGTTTCTTGCGTGGATTGACCGAACAAAAAGGTCTTTAATTTTTCGATTGTATGTCTAGAATAGTAAGATATTGTTCTTAGGAACATCTAATAAGCCCATTCTGTCTGTTTTATCTATTGAGCTGCTTGCTGCTTATCTCGTTCATCCAAAGTACGTAAGAGCATGGCAATACGATACTCCGCCTTAGCATTGGCAATGCGCAATTGTGCGATTTCTTCCCGAAGTTCAGAGTAGGTGCTGTCGTCCTCGGTTGTCTGCGCCCTCGTTACCTGGCGATCTAATTTCGTAGGAATCATTCAGAATGAAATCTCCAGTATATGTATGTTTTACTTGATAACATATGCTGCAGTTCCTGTAACTGAGCTTGCAATGCTTTGATGGTCACATCGACAGGAGTGTCGTTAAGGAATGGTTTCGTATCAGTCATGTGAAGGGCAAATAGCGTGTTCAAGTGTGGTCCACACCTCTCCGACAAAGTTCGAGTCACGTTCTACGTTTCTTGCACCAGTTGCTCCAGCTTTTGGCGCCGTCGTTTGCAATGAAAAAACGTGTAAAAAATGGGACCTAAAGTTTACCAGAAAAACTGCTGCTAGTGCGATATCTGTCACCGTATACCCAATGTATGTACTGTTAACCCGTCGGTCAGACGGCTAAATCCATTAAGATACTTGCGATGATAAAAAAAGTTGTACGCAAAATACCACAGCTATCGGGAGATATCTACTTTTCCCAAGCAAATTCAGTATTCGTTTTTACAAGCAAAGAAAAGAAACGTACAAAAGTGCAAACAAATATCAGATAGGGCAGCTGTAAGACTTCTAGATGGTTTATTATTCTATTGGACAAGCTACTAGACTTGGAAGACCAGTTTTGGTTTGATCCTTCAAATCTCTCTCTTCTTGTTGTCTCTATCATTTTTCTCCCGCTTCTCTTGCCCAGAGTCTTCCAGATTTTAATAAACGGAGACGCAACCAGAGACCCTGTTTAATAACTGTTAACAGCAAGCCGAGTTTTATTTGCTTTCTATGTTCCTATTCGAATTGGTATACTTTTTGCAATTCATTTACGGTCAGCTTTTTTCAGGCTCGGTCCACTGTAAAAGCCGCTGTAAATCAAGGCTCATGAATTTATGGAGCGGGCAGAAACGGAAGCAAGCAATGAACGGAAAATGCTAACAATCAAGCAAAAGCGGGGTGGGGGAAAGTCTGGATCACGTAATTCTGACTTTTCCGTTTTAATTAGTTAATACTTAAGGAAACTTCTTACATACGATCTTAGCTTGATAAGTTCAGGTTGTAATAATTCGATTGATCCGGGCCAAGTCAGAAACTGCATGGTATGAACGATGATATTCTATATTAGAAGAACAACCATTCGTTGTAGATCACTTATTTTAATGAGAGATGAAATGGAGGATGGCGGGTCTGTTGTATATGATCTAGGGCATGTTAGAAAAAGTCTTTTTTTTTTCCTATTGTTGTCATGATGAGAAAGATTTTTGGTTTGATGTGTTGGGATTTGATATAATTTGAGTGGAATATGATTAATTAAGATTTAATGAATTAAAATTAAATGTAATCGTTTGTTGAACCTGTAAGTGTATTTATCATCTAAAGTCAGCGAGGAGAAAGAGAGAGGGAGAGAGTGAAAGGTAGAAGGTGACCTTTTTTTTTTCCCGTTGCCTAGTTATTACGCGACCCGCCTTTTGGTTGCACGGGGTGCGCCCCTTGGGTTGCCCTCTTTGGGATCCAGCCACCCAGCGTTCGGCCGAAACACGAATTGATCCAAATATAGCACCGAAGCAACCGTTATTGTAATTTCAAAGATTGACCCTGTACGACACCAAGCAAAAAAAACTTTATCACGCTGCATTCGTTATTTCATGTTCCTCTCTCTCTCTCTCTTTCCCTCTCCTTTTCTTGCTTTCCATTACCCAAAAGTATTGGATGGTCCGAAGGCATTGTACTGCCTTGATATACAACACAATAGACTAGATATATATATACCCTCTCTCTTTTCCCTCTACGCCCAAAGACTTGCTCTACCTTAATCATGGACGAATCACCAGGTCCCACATGCATTGGATGCAATAATGTTATTGATGAAGGCTCCGTGATCGCTTTTGGTGATGCCCTATTCCATTTAGCATGGTAATTCCAGACTGCATCTCCATTAACTCATTCGTAACCCCGCCAACCTCATCCATATCATCCTAGTTTCGTTTGTGCCAAATGTTCTCAACCAGTCAATTGCGATTCCAATCTTTTGCTCCTTACAGATGGTAGACCTGTATGCGAAAACTGTTCATACAGTTGCATGGCGTGCAAACAAGCTATACACGATGAAGCTATTATGACAGGTAACTGTCATCTGTTCCCAAGGCTCATTTCGAACTTGTAAATGAACTCTCAAACTTTAGGTGATGAAGCCTATCATGCAGACTGTTTTCGATGCGTTTCGTGCCGTAAAAAGATTGATGATCTCGTTTTTACCCAAACAAGCAAGGTTTGTATAACCTTCTGGCATCACGTTGTCAATGCTGAAAAGCTATTTTTAGGGAATTTATTGCACACCTTGTCACGAGAAAAGACGAGCTGAGAAAATCAGAAGACGTGAAGAAAAAGAAAAGAGGCAGCAGCAGAAGTCCTTTCAAAGAGATGGTCAGGTACGTCTTTGAATTGGCAGCCTGTCACGATATAACAACTCACACCTTACATCAGTTATCCCCACAACCACGCCACGATAGATACCAATCGCCATATTCTACGAAACGTCATGAAAGTCGATTATTGGACGCTCATCTAGTAAATGCATATATGGAACAACAGCAAATCCATAGTCCGCTAGAAGTACATCGTCCGCAAACACAGCTCGATTTACCTAAACCGGCACGGTCTCGAAGTAGCTCAGTAGACAACTCCACGCATATGCGCATCAGCTCATTACTCCATCCGGATGACCAGCGACCCACGCCATCGCGTTCTGAGACGATACCGACTTCATCGCCTAAAAAGAAGAGATTTTCAGCTCTGCCGCCCAGAGCCGCGACGGAGAATACCTATCTTTCGGAGAAATCTTCATCGTCCACCTCTACGCTTGATCTGGCGCTACCAGAAATCCCTTCACTGAATTTATCATACTTTGATAACGACTCCTCTGAACTATTGAACCTAACTAAAACCTTGGGCGCAAACCTGGATATAAAGACTCGACCCATCCCCCCGCCGCTGGACATTCCTAGCGCTCGTGAGTCAATAGCGTCCACATCAACCTACAAAATCAATCGTGCTTCAGAAATCATACGTTCATCTCTCACACCCGGAGATCTCGAGAGTTTTCCTCCCCCGCCGTCTTCAGTCTCAAACCTACTCGATCTGGACGCCACGGATGTACCCACTGATAAAGCCTCTTTCGAACGCCTCAGATCCGAACTCAAATTATCCAATGCACAGCTGAATGATATGCAACAAAAGTTCTATAAGATCAAAGTAATAACGAAGATACTAAGATTGTGTGGAGCCATTAACCAACGTTTTCATTTGGATTGAAAATATATATAGGAAGCAAGTAAGATGGCGTTGGAAGAACTTGCACGGGCCAAGGACGAATTTGTTAGAGAGCTAACTTTACGTGAAAAGCATGAGTACACCATCAACCAATTGCGGCAGCAATTAACCCTGTTGAGACGAGCACAAACAGCAGGTCATAAGGAGTTTGCTGTGTCAGCTAAAGAGGAAATTGAGCGCCTTGCACAATTTCGGGTTGAGTTGGACAAAAGTTGCACAGAATTGAAAGAGTGTCGGGATGCCTTGGCCAAAGATGTCGAGGACATGACCTCGAAAAAGGAGGCAGGTCTCGTAAAGTAAGAATATCAATTCTAATGTCCCTCAGCCTTTGATTAACCTTGTGTTTATTGGTTTCTTTCTTCACGTAGTTTGATCAATCCAACCTATCATCTACTAGAGCAACAAAAGGCGTTACACGTGGAAATAAATACACTGAGACTGGAAAAGAGTTTGCTGGAAAAAGAAACACGTGAATTAAGCAAGATACGTGATGAGGTGATCAGCGAGATGGTGATGCTCAATACAAAGAATGCTGAACTCTCCATGATGAACAACGACTTGTCGCGACGTGTGACGGAGCGAGAACGCGAAGCGGCTGCCGTAATGGCAGGCACATCCTTCCTTCAATCGCCATCACCTAGCCTTTCCAGTGAGATACAGTCACCTGTTGGCGGTCGACGCAAGTCTTCTGAAACCACTCCTGTTGTGCGCAAAGTGTCTGCACGCGACAGTTTTAACGGAACCCAATCGGCGAAGATGTTCAAGATCAAGAAAAAGGGACCTGGAAACATGTTTGGAAAGTTCGGAGGCAAATCTAACAAGACGGAACCTGTTCCTGATAACAACAGCAAAGGCTTACAGTATAGCCTTGCCAATGGAAACATGAGTGTACAAAGTCTTACCACTCGTGATCGTCAAGGCTCTCGAGAAACGTTATCACCCATTCAAGGCCCTCATGCTTTTCAACCCACTGCATTTTTTAAGCCTGTCAAATGTGATGCATGCGGAGAAAAGATGTGGGGTCTATCCGAATTTCGCTGCCAGGGTATGTGATTCAACAAGGAGAAGAAAATTTTCATGCGTGATCTTTCGTTTTAACGTATCGATCATGTATATAATTAGGCTGCGGATTTGTAACACATGGGAAATGTTTGAGCCATGTCCCTCAATTGTGTTTCGCAAGTACGACAAGTAGCCTTGATCTTTTGAATATGCCAGACTCAGAGACTCCAAGCAAGCCAGGTATAAAGGATCTATATACATATACCATGTGTAATACGTTCCTGTACTAACTTTTTATGATAATATAGCAGTTAGTATGTTTGGTACCGACCTCACCGTTCAAGTTGGAAGGGAAGAGCGGCCCGTGCCTTTGATAGTAGAGAAATGCATCACAGCAGTTGAAGCACGTGGCATGGACTACGAAGGCATTTATCGCAAATCAGGAGGAGCGGCTCAAATGCGAGCCATTCAACTTGCATTTGAACAAGGCCAAGAAATTGACCTCGATAGTGATGAAGAATTCAATGATATTTGTGCTGTCACTAGCGTATTGAAGCAGTACTTCCGCGAGCTACCAAACCCTCTTTTAACTTTCGAATTATACCCCCAACTTATTGATGCAGTGTGTAAGTTTAGTGATGAAATGACGAGAACTAGACAGGAAGAATTCCATGTGATTAACGACTTTTGCATATAGCAATGAATCAAGGTCCTGCAAAGATGGATAAATTTTTCGAGCTATTTTCACAAATACCTATGGCAAACTATGAAACCTTAAAGATACTACTCCATCACTTATACCGGTAAATCATACCGCTATCTTCTCCTGCCTCTAAACTAACAAGTTTTTCTCTGACAGTGTTCAACAGCGCCACAACCAAAATCTAATGACTACAAAGAATCTTGCAATGGTATTTGGACCGACCTTAATGCGAGACAGGGACCCCTCCCGCGACCTCTTAGATATGAGTTATAAAAATGCGGTCATCGAATTTCTCATCCACAACGCCTTCGATTTCTTTCCTTAACATTTACTGCTGTATCAATTATATTACCCGTTACTAATGATGTACTTTCTTCTGTTACACTTATTTTCTAGTGAATTCTCCTACGTTATTCATCTTCTTTAGCCATTATATTCCGATTTAACATATACACTTTGTCGTAGTCAATTAAAACCAACAAACAATAAAAAGCTTAACTTCAAATGAGATGTTGACGGCGCATAAAATGGTTCACTTAGACTGTCATATAAGGCTATTTCGATCATCAAGGTTAAACTGCAAACAGTATGAAAAGCTCTCGGTAGGACATTAAATACGCTGTGAACGAGCCAAAGAACAACATGTAAACCAAAATTTTAATCACGCTATACACAAAGAACTTTCCCGGGTATGACAAATCCATGCTCCGGATCACTAGGATCAGTCGCAACAAATGGTGGTGAAACGACCACGAGGACACGCCCCTCAGGCTTGCCTTTGTTGACAGGCTTCATTAGCGTACTGTCAAACGTTGCTACACCCTCCTCGACGGAAACAGGCTTTATCGCTATTTCTTGTCCTTTCATTGCTAAACTTAACCTTGCCGCTCTATTGACAATGTTCAATATCTTCTTTGCTTGGTTTGCATCCTCTTTAATCGCAGGGTAAATTCGACTGAGTTGATCCATAATATGTTCCACTAATGCCTCTTTTGCCTTCTCGATACTCTGCTGTTCCTCTGCAGGCTGTTTAACAACGAGTGCACTCACTTGTTGTCGCAGGCGTGTCGCCCATTCTTCGTTTCGTGCCCGAATCCACGCATCTACTTGCTGAAAAGCTTCGTTTATGGAGACACCAGGATGGATAGGTTGTCTCACTATGCCTTCAATCATTGTCTCAACCAAAAACTTTTCAGCAAACAGCGTAATGTATCCCGAGTCTAACGTTGTTTCTTCCGCTTTGATTAGTTCCTTGATGGATTCGTTCATTGCTGGCCACCTTTCCTGGACAAAGGTTGTAGCACTATCCCGATCGATCTTGGATCTCAAGCTCATACATAAATTATTCATTTGGCTGAACAGATGGCCTATTTCGGGCTGAATAGTGGAAAGATCATCATCTGTGGGTCGAATAGAGCGTACATGGGAGTAAAAATTGGCTTCAATTCGTTTATATTCCTGCTTCTTCGTCTCCAGTTCCTGTACGACGGACTGATACGCCACCTCTAGCCGTGCGCAACGTTCTCTGTGTTCTTCCAGGGCCGCTTTGGCCTGTTCATGTTGCATCATCAGAGACCTCCGTTCGTCTCGATGTTTCTTCTCCATCGCTTCCTCGTAGGCATCTTTCTCGCGTTGTACGCGTTCTACAATTTCCTTGTGAATCTGCAAGGACTCCGCCAAGGAGTTAATCATAAGGTCCTTGTCGCATGCCGTCTGCTCCTTATCTTCCATCCATCGGAAAACACGTTTACTGGGATCTTCGGTGCTGATGGACGGCGTGTCGTTTTGGCCTGTACTGTCTACGGCCTGTTCTGCGAGTTCCGGCGTAGAATGTGTAGCGTCATTCACGTTTTCTTTTGAAGGGACAGGCACGGAATGGCCTGTTTCTTGGGTTAATGTTGCTTCATGCTGTTGGTCCAAATTCTTTTTCTCAGTCTCTTGGGGCTCTGACATCGTTTCAGCTGCCGGTGACACCCACAGCAAACTGCAGCACCTGTCGTCTCGTTTTTTAAAACTGGTAGAACATTCTACCGGTCTCTGTGACCATCTTACGGCACAACTGTGCTGTGCTGTGTGCTGCCTTCAAAAGCTGGGAACCTCTCATACTCTGTTCCTGACTCTGGTGCCGCTGACTATTGGTCTATATGCAGCAGCGAATAGGTGGACAATTACCACATGACGATTTTTGCTTTTTTCTTAGGGGCTACAACACTTCAACCAAAGTGCTGGAATAGCTTTCAGTTGCTGGTTCTAAGGCTTTTCCACCGCTGTGGATCGTGCACGATTTTCTAACTTTAATAGTGCAATCAAAGCTTAACAAACAACGGTTGATGGTTGCAGTAACTTGTTCGCACCGAACTTACTGTTATGGCCCCTAAAATGCTGAAAATGTATATCCTATAAAAGCAAAGAAAAGGCCAAAGAGGATAGAGGTACATTCGAAAATACTGTGTCTAAGTAGCTGTTTTACAAAGTTTCCGTTTGCTCAGGCGCAAACTCTTTCACAATTTGATTATACAGAACATTCATAAACCTGACAAGTCCCATAATTCAGTCTTCATTTGGTAGATGACTCAGGTTTTTTAACCATGTTTGAAAGTATTTGAAACGTTTGCAACGGTTAGTATAAATATCGACAACCGAACAAAAAATGCGCAAATGCATCTACAATCTTATGCCTTACTGGCAACACGCAGTTGTGAGTATCACACTACTAAATCTCTAAATTATATATATTCGAATGCCCAACAAGGGCTTTAACAAGAGTCCTATACTTTTGAATCCATGATACAAATGAAGTAGGAGCGACTTGTACATGCAGTATATCAAGGAATTTATCATTGTTCAATGCTTTCACCCACTTGGAACCGAACGTAATCGACCACTTCAGCGCCGTCTTTAATACCCGCGTCTCGTGCTGCCTGATCCACGTACTCAGCAACTGTCTGGTCAGGCTTCAATAGGAATGGCTGCTTTGTCAAAACAGTGCTGGATACATATTCAGCGGGATCAGATTTCGCTTCAAGCGTATCTTTAGGCACTTCTTCCTCTTTAAGATAAAGAGGACTGTAGCCAACAACTTGACGAGCAACTTGGCGGGCGGTTTTAGCCAAAGCTGCACCCTCGGCCTCTCCCAATTCAGCCATCGACACGCCTCGCGGCATTAGCACTGCCAACCCAGCCATTTTACCTGCATTGCCGTCGCCGCCATGTACATATGCAGCAGAGACTCCTCCTTCAACAGCCGCTGCCCGTCGAAGAGCAATGTTCTCACCCAATTTTCCAATGGTTTCCACAATAGATTCCTGGACTGTCTTGTTTAACTCCGTATCCACTTGTTCTGGGTGTGGCATCAGCGGGGCATTTAAAAGGTTCTCTTGTGGAACACTTTCGATTTTAGGACGTCCAGCTTTGGCCGTGGCAGACTCATGCAAAAGTAGCGACGTGGCGGCTATACGCGATGCAAGATTCTTGAAAATGTCGTTCCGAGAGACAAAATCGGTTTCGCAGTTCAACTGTTATCAAGAAGCCTTCAGTCTTATGTTACTGATTCTAAAACTGCAGTTACCTCGATGATAGTGCTACGGCTTTGGAGAGAAGCTACCGTAACAAGACCTTCACCGGCTTTACGCCCGGATACTTTCTGAGCCTTCTTTGCTCCAGAAACTTGGGCATCCTCTGCAAGCCAAGCGAGTGCTTTTTCGTAGTCGTTGTTAGTTTTAATGAGAGCTTCTTTGGCTTTGGTGATGGAGATCTCGGTTTCTTTTCGCAGCTGTGCAAGCAACTTGACATTAGGTTTTACTGGAGTAGAATAGCATCGCTGCAGGCTTTGGCATGGGCGCCATAGGCGGAAGAGTGAACGGTTCATATTCTGGGAAAGTTTTATGCAAGCCCAAAAGAAAGTGACCTGAAAAGCAGTATTTTGAAAGCCACTCATTGTCTTTTGGGGAGCGCACAGGTCCCCCTGCGATGCGGAGTTAAATCAGGACCGGTGAACTGACAGTTCGAGGTGTGTTTGCAAGAGCAAGTAGAGTGCAACAAGCGAAAGGGCTGTAAAATCTCAACTGCCTTTGCATACGTTAAATTTAATAGAAACAGTAGCAGTAGAAGCCTTATCCTGCATAACTATCGTATGTTCGATCTTGCCTGATCCGCAAAATGGGCCGTGTCTTCTTATCCTTCTATACTTTCTTTTGCTGTTGTCGGCCGAAACCCATAGGCTACAGGCTCTTTCTTACGTTATAGATAGTGATTACTAAGGCTTATTGAAGCCTCGCATCTATCATTGACTGAAAGACCTTTCTTTGTCACGTATATGCATTTAGAACGGTAAGCGCAATCTCTACTGGAAACTTTTCTAGTTAACTCGAATGTCAGTCGCCTCCCAACAAGGATATTGATTTTTGCGTTAAGAAGGAAGCAGTTCTATGTAATCAGTCCGTGTTAGTTGGTCTATTAATTGGCGCCACACGTGTAATACTGCAGCTTGCAATAAGCCACTACCGGGCAAGTCCGGTTACGTTGGCTACTAAGGAGAAGTAAATTCGTGTCACACTTCGGTCCGGGTAAAAGAAGCCCTGAACGAAAAAATTTTTCAGGCATCCGGTAGGCTGAACGAAGTAGTTCCTTCTCTTTCGTATTTCAGCTCAAATTTGGTACGTACTAGCAGCCTTCAAAGAAGACCGCCTATTCAAACCTTGTCCGTCTAGCAAGAAATGGCCCCTATCGCTAAGAAGACCAAGAAGTCCGCCGAGTCCATCAACTCTCGTCTCCAGCTTGTCACCAAGTCTGGCAAGTACACCCTCGGCTACAAGACCACCTTGAAGACTCTTCGTCAGGGAAAGGGTAGGTATCCAAAATAGAACACAAAAACTGCGATAACCGGCTACACTTCCGGGGGACAGGAGCCCAAAGAAGAGCGAACGATGTAGTCGTTCTGTCCAGCCATGGGCAGAGATCGTCCCCCTAAAACACAAACATTGATCCCTTTGCGTTTTTTCCTTCTATAGCCAAGTTGGTTATCATTGCTGGTAACTGCCCCCCTCTCCGCAAGTCCGAGATTGAATACTATGCCATGTTGTCCAAGACCGGTGTTCACCACTACAACGGCAGTACGTATTGAGAAATTACGTTTTCTGAAAGAACAGAATGTTAACCGAATTAAATCAACCTTTTTAGACAACATCGACCTTGGTACCGCTTGCGGTAAGCTTTTCCGCACCAGCGTTCTCTCCATCACCGATGCCGGTGACTCTGACATCTTGAACACCCAGTAAATGCGCAAAATGCGTGTTTGATGAATAAACACTGCTGTTCATTAACTGTATATACGTTTCCTATTGTTAATCGTTGTTATGTGGATGCGAAGCAATTGAGTTGATATACTAGAAGAAAGTAGCCTTATTCACTGTAACAGTTGTAAACTTGGGTAATGGCAATTGTCTGGAGTTTGATTTTGGGCATAGATAGGGTTATCAATAGCAATGCATTTCGCCTTGATCTTACATTAAATCTACTATAAATTACCTTAACATCTGGCGTCGTATCTTTCAATTAGAATGACTTTGCTCTTCTATAGCATGGGATTTTAGTAATTGATGATTGTCGTAATGATTTCAGCCCTAGAGATCCTGTAGATGCGCAAGAACAATTAATGGACCATATCTGATACGCATCGCCCATCTGCTGTGTACTATCAGACCTTAAAGGTTCACTATGTCCACAACGAACATTGCTGTACATGTCGTCCGTAGGGATACCTCCAGACATTTGTTCATTCGGTTGCTTTTAGGAATAACTTGCAACACTATTCTCCTACATTAGGCAAGACCAGGTTCATGCTGTCTAAGCCTCTTTTTACCAGTCAAAAGAAGTAGCCTGAATCATGCTTCATTAGCAGCGCAGTTATTTTTTATGTTCGAGTTATGGTAAAACAGCGATTATTCTTTTCATACATTTTGAATTCAATACAGGTACAATTCGGTTTTTATTCACGACAGAGCTAGCTAACAAGGTCAACGGCTTCCCTTCGCAGGAATTATCCTGATCAGGTAATGAGAGTGTGATCTCAGCCACACGGAATGCTTTTTAAGGCAAACTCGGGCACCCCTAGCCGTGACCAAAATATCTATCAACGTTTGATGTGATAGCAAGGGAGGAAATACGCAATAACAAAGATGCCATCAGTGTACAATCAGGATAGAAGCAAAACTTACCTTCAGACTAAGCATTCACTGCAGTGACTGTGCTACGGCAGGATCCAGCACAGCATGCCAAAACACCTGTATCAACCGTAGGATTGACAAATCCAGGGGGAGATTCAGGGTTCAAAGGCCATGTCAAGAATTCGTTCGTTTGGTTCTGTACAAACGAATCATCGACGATCTCTAGACGCTTGCAGTAGTTGGTGACTTTGTTCCAGTCACGCTGGACGTTCTTGAGGTCACGGGACATGTATCGGAACGATCTTTGGAAGATCTTGCGGTTGACTTCACTGTTCATATGGGGCTTCATCTCGACAAACAGCTCGTAGGCCTTAGCAGGATCGGCAAACATATAATCCGTTCCACGCTTAACAGCCTTCATAAAGGCCTGGACTTTCTCAGGATTGTTCTGGATGAACTGTTCGTTACCAATGTACAAAATCTATGAAGGGCAAAGGTAAGCATATTTTCTTTCTTTCTAACGCAAACATGAAATCATACCGAACAGAAGCAGCAGCAGCCCAAGTGAGCTAATTCATCAATACGGAGCATTTGGACATCATCGCGGGAACGTCCTTGCTGAACTGACCATTCTTCGAGTTCGACCATTTGCACATTTTCCAAACCGATACCAGCATCGATCTCGCCCCGAATGATTGCGCCGGTGACATTCATACCTACACGGACGGCAGTGTAGTCTTGCGGCGTCATGCCATACTGACGCGTCAACTCGTCCAACTGGATCTTGCCAAACTCACCGACGTAACCGATGCGCTTGCCGCGAAGACTTTCAAAGTCTGTTGTGATGCCGCTCTTGGAACGAAGATACACAACACCAGTGAAGGGTTCGTCCAACAGAGTACCAAGGGATTTGATAGGGAAACCTCTAGCCTTGCCGGCAATTGTGTGGATCATAGCCTTACAGCCAAGATCCACCTTACCCGAACCAATGATTTCTGTCACATCGGATGGATTGTTGGGCTCCAAGATGGCCACCTTAATTCCCTCTTCAGCAAAATAGTTCAGTTTCTCTGCCAAAAAGAGTGGCAAATGGTAAGGAGTAGCGTGCCAGTTCAACAAACAGGTGATCTTATCGGTTGACATTGCGACGGAAGAAAAAATTGAAAGAATGGAAAACAGAGGGTTGAGACCAAGAAAATACGTCCTTTATATTTTTCTGGTTGGGGTTCCCAAGGAGATGGAATGACTGCTATCAAAGATATCTGTGTAACCCAAGATGTTCCGTACTCACCCTTCATGTCTTAATCGCCGCATGAAAAAGTCTCACTTCATGATGACCCATGTCTTAGCCAGTAAAGAATAGATAGCGCGTCTTTAAGGACACAATAACGAATATAACCGTTGATGGTAGGGTCACCTAATTATTACAGAATAAGAGTCATGACTATCAATGTCTTTGCTCTTTTGTTTGGAGAATCACGCTTCAAAAGAAGGTAAAGTGCAAGGGACCCGATTTTGCTCAGGCGTATTCAAAAAAGAAAAATTAGCATTACATTTGCAACACAGATACACGGGCGCTCTCTACAGTCACTATGATTAAACTTGCCTCATTCCTATTTATTGTTTCTGGGCAGAGTAACAATAAACATACGGGTAGCCGGTTAAACATTCAATCTCCAGGTTCCCACGCGAAAGGTTGATTTGTCCAGTTGTCACGGAAAAAGGCCTCCACATTCTAATCATATCTATCATTTCCTCTACTGCTGCTTTAGCCCTTTAAATATCATAGGCAGTATCGCTATAAGCTTTTTTTTTTTTTT